>JAUMHH010034880.1:0-10200 GCA_032359455.1 Chlamys rubida
GCTACAGGGAACTGGTGGGGGACTAAAAAAAGTTAGTCCAAATCCAAGATAGCCTAGCCATCTGGTTCTTGGATTGATCATAAAAAGAAACATGTACAACTAAGGACCAAGGGGAACCTACATATGAAATTTGAGAAAGGTCTGATGAGTAATTTTGGAGAAAAAGTGATAATCTTTAATCGCCTAAATACATGTAATATAAGGTCCAATCTGATGAGCGGGTAAAATCGTCTGCTTGCAGAGCCATGTAACAGATGATTCTAATCAGATCGACCTGTAGTGAAAATGTTTTTAGATGTCCGCCAAAATTTTTGATGGGGCATATTATGGTATGGGTCCATCCGTACATTGGGTACAATTACTTGCTTCAAAATTGATTTTGATTAAGCTTTTTAAGTCTGTACAATATACAAAAAACTGAAGCTAAACTCGAAGTTGAGCAAAATCTGCACATAATGAATTGGCATATTGCACTCTGATGAAACTTGTCCGTGTTTTTATTGTATGAAGGCTTAATTTGAAGTGGAGAATTATGAACACATAATTAAGATACTTCCAACTGATGGTCAACTGATGCTTTGATTCAGGTTAACTGTTTCCTCACAATAACTTAATCAACAGTGCGCGACTGGATGTTAGAATTAGAGGGAAATCTTGATGAAAATAAGAAACACTCTGGAATTTCTTTGATTAAATTATTTAAAATGAATTGATAATGGGCAAAGGTAGGCAATTTGTAATCCTTCAGCTAGTGGAGTAAAGTGGCGCTTTTCACAACATCCCAACTTTTCTGAGCAATTTCCATGTATTGTTACATTTAATAATCACAAAAAAGTTTCTGTATTTTTGGAATTTATTTAGTAATTGTAACATTGACATATTTGATTTACATCATTATAATCAGGTAACATCTACACAAATGAATTATATGACTGCTCTTCCACAGGTACACCAATCATTTATAAATACCATAGAAACTGATCCCACACTTCTGTGCCGTGCTTACAGTGTCATAGTCATCTGATCTGTATTTCTTTCATTAAGCATGAAAAATAGAATGTGTTTCTGTGGTAAAATACCAAATTTTCCAAAATGATTGACAATACAATTTTACAGGGTATTGGGAATATTTCTGAGTATTGTAAAGCTCCAATGATTAATATTGCACCCCAAGAGGAACCACAGAGCCTTTTTTCCCAGACAATTTCACTTGTATATTTACTTCATTGTGAGGAGTTTCTTCATATCAGATAAACTTCTCCGACTGATGTAGACACTAGTGTTTGATGAAAACAAAGGATCTGTTTCTCCCATTTCATTATTCAACATGTAAGCACATCCAATCGCTAGAAAAATTGGCAAAATATTCCTGGTACACAATTTTGAAATCTTTGGTTCATTTTTTTCACAAGCTTAAGCCTGCAAGTATAGAATTCATGTACGAAATCTTGTTATGGACATTTTATTTTGATATTTCTCAACTACGAAATATGAATAAAACAATCTCATACTGATACGATACAGAAGGCAAAAGACATGCAGTGACACAGAATTAGTGGAGATTAAATCGTAGTGATGGATGATTCCCACCAAGCTTGCCTACTGATAACTAACTTAAAATTTTATATCAATCACTACCGTTTACTTTTCAAAGATTATTACACAATTTGCTGTCACCGTAAGGACAAATTTCCTTTTAATGCAATCTTTCTTTTCATATTCAACGTCAGACATCTGAAAGTACATGGGTGAGTTATAGAAAAGAGGGGGTCAGTGCAAAATACTTTTGAACATGCAATAAACATATATCTTCCATTCAATTACAATCTTTCTCACTTAAGTTTCATGGTTTCATACAGACACACAAGATTCACAGTGCTTCAAGTCCATTTGAGGACATATTCATCAGTATGTGCATGAATTATGGTGGAATATATACAGGGTAACTCCAATACCACTGTATTTCACCATAATATACAACATGACTGAAGAGATATTCCAATTTTTGGCTGTTATTGTTGCCTCGTGATAACTTTTCCACTTCATTGTGGCCAGGATGTTAGACAACCTGTTGGCAGTTAACCCTTTCACCCCTATGTAACTTTAGTAGACTCTACCATGCATTGGTATGGAGGGGTCCATTATGCTCTACAGTGGTGAAAGGGTTTTAAACATGCTACAGAACCTGATTCACAAAGAAAGGACTTTTCATAATTTACTGAAGATTTTTGTAGTTTGTTGATGTATCCAAAATATTAAATATTGTTTATCTATTTTTGCATTTGTGCATCATTAGCAACTATGGACAACGATTTCATCCAAATCTACAACATTAATGTGAATAAAAAAAAAGAAATAACCAATTATACAAGACAACCCTCTACCACTCTGTATCCTGTAACTGCACATGTACACATCAAATGAAATTGAATACAAATAATGAAAATGTGCTGTCAATTTTATCAACCCACTACAGATTTCTCAAAACATTTCCTTCACATAGAAAGAAACGAATGATGGAAAATGTTACATTTAATTTTCCTAAAAAGAAAAACCGTTCAAAAAATCAATCGTGAAACAGGGGCAATTTGAAGAAAGAAAATACAATTTGAATTCTAAATGAACAGTAGATTTGTAATATAACTTTGTTTATACTGTATATTTTATCAATTTTTATCAAAAGAACTATATGAACATACGACATTGACATTGTCACACACTGTTAACATACGGACTGTGATGTTATCTTGTGTTGACTATGGGTACGGCTTAACTGGTCAAATCTACAACATATGTACTGTGAAGTGAGATCACTTTTATATATTTTCCAGACTTTTCATCACTTGCATATCTGATTAAGAAATTCACCTCATATTTAAACAAGCATCAACTTCATACAATGATAATCTGGACCCCTTTTATTCCTATTCATTAACAATGCCAATATTCCTTGAAAACATGTTGTTCTATTGATGTATTGCAACAATAAATTGGTCCTAGAGACAACTATAACAACAAATCAAGCTATCCCCTCAACTTAGAAAGCCTTACGGTTGACGTTACCGCTTCATGTACACTTCTGAAACAAAACAAACCTGCCCCCTTTTATAGGCGGAATGGTCAGTCCCTGAAGACAGGTCCTGCTGTGTTAGTTTCCGGATAACTCTTATTCTTATTAACTTAAATAATCTACCATAGATATAGGTTACATAGGTTACAATTTCGTATATAAACCACTTCTGTGAAATAACTGTGACAGTGTATTCATTACATTATCAGTACCCAATCTTTACAACATTACATTGTCTATACATTATTATGCACATACCGGTACATTACATTTTGCCAACATGTGCACTTCATTCGTTCTTATTCACTTAAATAGCCATGCAGACACAAATTGTCAACCGAAATCATTTTCACATAATGCTACATTCATGATACATGAATTAAAATATAACAACTTGGAACGTGTGCAATACTTTATGAAACTGTAATTTGCATAATTACAGGACCATATATAAACTATCAAGACTTGCTGACAAAAAAAGGAAGGGCTTATTCAGATTTCACCATGTGGCAGACACTTTTTTTTTAAAAAAGAAAGGGTGGTTGGGTAGCTCAGACTCCATTTAATACTGTAATCTGCTGTAAGTTTGACAGGTGATCAGGTCTCTGAAAAATGTGTTCCTTCCTCTCCTATGATTTAAAACCACTCAATGTCTAACGTTTCACAATAAATTTCCTCATGATCAAAGTGCATGAAATCTCGAACCACTTTCTCAAAACTATCTTTTTATCTTATGATCACAACAATTTGCATTATAAAAGATGTCTCTATTGAAACATAATGACTTATATATTCATACATATACAATGTATCATATTCACTACACCTGCCACCAAATACCCTGACAAGTAACCACAATCAAAGCTTTTAACACTGTCAACAATGTTACAATAACATCAAACAGAAGATCTAAGATCTAAAAAGTTCACAAGATACTTGGTATCATTTTGAGGACTGCTCAACACCCAGAGAATTCCAAATTAAAGTAATGCCAGTTAATTCACATATGACCATGTAGACTGTATTTACTTGATTCTACTATGTATTTAACACAAATCCAGACAAAAGTGTAAACCAATACTACTAAATCATGTACATATGTATCTAGAATAGATATTTCTGAATAAATCAATTAAAACAAGCAAGGTAGTACCAGCATACCTCCTGGTGAACAGGGTCAAATTTCAAATCATTAATTTTTTTGTAATTTTTTAGCTCGGTAAAAATGGTTCTGATGGTCGGAAATGAATGAATAGACTACTAGCGTTACAGTAAAAATTATGTTCTTACATCCACAAGTATACGGTGATGTTTTAAATCTCTGTAGATTTTCGTGGAATCTATCTTTTCAAATAATGACACTGGATTTCCCTTCAAAATGAAAATAAATACCCGTACAAAATGTATCCCACGTGATAATTCCAAACATCTTCAAATTTACATCTGATGTTTGTTTGGTCCTCAAAGGAATTAACCTCGCAGTGAAAATAAACTAGGATCCCATATCTTCTCTCGCAGCTATCTAATAACTTGTTTAAAGATATAGTGCTACATCATTTCAAGAAGATTTTAGGGTTGTATTTTTTGGGTGTAAGGTAAATGATATGTAATAATTTCGGTATATTGGGTGTAACATAAGCTCTATAACCAACAAGAATTTATATCCAACAACAATAAACTACAGCAACTTCCACAGGAGTGTTGGTGCACTACTGGAATATCATAGCCTTCTTGATCAAGTCCACACAATAACTTTATCAATACTTGACGGACAGAAAAAATCTTCGCTAGCTAGTTCTTTGAACAAATATCTTAATTAGCACTTGGTATAATAAATAACGATAAAGAAACACTAACAATGAAATTCTACCTTTAAATAACATATTTTGTCATACAGATAAGGCCAAATTATAAATATGAATGTTTCCAGTAAAGCAACCTTGCCAAACTCAACCTATAGTAGCTATCCACAATTTCATGTCCTCCAAAACTATTTCTGGTCGAACATATCTCTTTAATACATTTAATGCAAAAAAACGGTCTCTACTACTTAACTATGGGCATTAAGTTTTAAACAAGGTACTGTAAAACCTGTCATTTAGTTTGGTCTAACAATACTACTCACCCCCTATCTGGTCAAAACTGTATCACTATTTTAGGTAGCACTTTTAAAAAGTTGTTACATTATCACGAACAGTGAGTACAGAGATACTTCAAGTGAATTGTCAAACAAAACAACAGCCCTCCTAATAATAGCACTATCAATATAACAAATACTTGTCAACATTTCGGATCTCAGAGGAAGTCGGCTCATTTCATGTGATTTTTATGAAACAAGCTATAATAAGTTTTATGTGGGGTTTTTTTTTTATGAAAGTATCAAAAAAGTCTGATGGAACAGGAACAAGTTAAAGTTTTTTTCTAAGAAATGTTCGAACAAAGCATGTTTAATTTGACATTTTCGAACTATTAGACTGGGAAAATCCAAGGAAAACACCACCAGTTTAGCGTTCACAGCGAATTGTGAGGTGATCATATTGTTCCCTGCGATGTTGGTTATCTTGCATGTTTCCTATAGAAAACTGATGTGTACAGTTTCACTGACTATCAGCCAGTGTATAAAGTCAACATTTATTTTTATTTTTCGAAATATTTTACATTGATGAAGTCTTCAAATTCTTTGTCTAACAGTATGGTACCATTGATTTTACTTTAGATTTCCCCTCAAAATCTTAGAACTTTTAATGTGCCGAGTTCCGTACATAATTCATGACCCTTAATTTAGAAAATATCTGTGTGAGTGTACACACAGAAATGTAAATCTAATTCTGAAAGTGAAAATAGAACACAAGACTACAACCAGTTAATGGGACCTTCTTCTCCTAAAGGAAAACTTGTTGTCTGAGACAAGGTGGACAAATACCAATAAATCCTTTCAATAGTGTAGAACCACATACTTCTAAACCAATACACCATCATTAACAGCAAATACAAAGCTATTTCAAGAGAACAATAAGACCACCTGGAATACATTTTAACAAAAATCTCAAAAAGCACTCATTATGATAGCACTATCAAAATAAGAAGTACTTGTAATACACATCTTATCACATGTTGACAATTTAATACAGTTTCCCTTTGATTTGCTCAAATTGACAAAAGCATTATATCTAGTATTAATACGTTTATATGAAATGAATTAAGGAATAAGTTATTAGATAGTGTTAAAAACATCTTTAGACTTAGAACTTGATTTTGATAGAAAGATGAAAGATATGACAGATACATAACATTAATCAGTGGAATGAATTATCACACGATCAGCTGGTTTAGATAAACTTTGAGACTACTTTTGTTGTAGAAAAATAAGTCTTGTGACTCCCAACAATTAACTGAGCTTGATAGTAAAGTCATCTGCTATATTCATTCCTGGTTTTCTTACTGTCACCGTCTTTGTTTTTGAATCATAAACTGTATCCAAAGACATAATGGTATTTTTTCCTACAACAACAAGAAGCACAGGATTAGATTCAAATGTCAATGACCCATCTACACAAAGCCCAGCAATGATATTAATTCAAGGGATATAGTTTGATGTAAAAAGTGGGAGACAATATTACTGTTTAGGATGAATTTTTTATTTTTTATTGTCAGTCTATAATATCATGCACTTGTATATATAGCTGAAATTTGGAATAACTTTCATGAGATCAACTTATAGCAACCACGAATAGTTCAAAAGCAATTTTGTAGGAACACAATTTTGCATCCTAAAATCTACATGAATGAAAAGACTTTTTTAACAACAATGTAGCATATCTCCAATATGAAAATACTAAGGGAAATGTAATTCTTTACACAAATATATATACTATTTGTGTGTTTTGTATATAAAATTGAGAAATTTTCTTATGCAGAGTTATTTCCCCTATACTGAACAGTGAAATCATGAACAAGAGATGTACATGAAGAGGAAACCTTCACTTGAGACATTTAACTTCAGATCACGTACCTGACTGTAAAGTGGCAGCGTTTGGTTTTTGTGGGTAGCCTACAATAACAATTCTTTCTATCCATTCTTTGGTGTCTAATTTGCCACTTGGATCTGCAGAACTGAAAAGGAAAGGATAAGGTTGTGAAGAAGTGATACTTCTAAATGAAGCAGTCTAAAAATAAATAAGAATCGTTGCAGGAGGTTTGCCACTAGTCATAAACTAAAAATTGCATAAGCTGATAGCCTACTCTATATACACACACACACTTGAACTGTACCTTCAACTAGGTTCCACTGTATACACAAAACACAACTTTCAAATAGGTCATACTGTATACCATACTCCAACAGTGTTAGAGGTTTACACGGCGAGATACTTTTGACAGGTGCCGTGTAACCGCTAACTGCCCATAGCCGATTTTTGCTGACGATCAAATTTTCAAAGTTCAGATTTAGAAAAAGTATATGGTGTTTACATACATTTAAATGTTCAACAGGGTCCAATAAATGTTCCTTTCCATATATCGATGATTAAATGATAAAAATCCAGAGGCCTCTTATGTTATAGTACTGTATACCAGTATGCATATACACCATATCCTCAACGAAGTCCCACTGTGTACATATATCAACAGTACACTCAACTAAGTCCCACAGAATATACAAATCAACCTTTCTTTCAGCTGGGTTCCACTGTATACATTTCTTTAGAAATTGATCCTTTCTATTCTGAAAAATCTGTCCATTATATACCTTTCTCTGAAAACCAATCGATCAAAATCTTAATGCAGAACAAGTTGGAAATAGCTTCAATTTTATATGTTTCAGGGAACTTTATATCATAAATGAATTACTATTTCAGAAAATTCAAAAACTTACCTGCTTTCAAAAACTTTATTTTTAAATGTGAGCTTCTTGAGGATAAATTTACCACTCCTGTACTGGTATGAGTCGTATTCGTCAACATACACATCTCCTTCAGCAGCACCCTATGGGAAACATTTAACATTACAAATTAATATTATTGTAAATGTTTTAACAAGTCTAGAAAAAGAACTATGACTACCAAATATTTCTTCATATTTAGAATATAAAAATATACCATTGTCATTCCATATATTAAAAGAAAAATCCACAAAAAATTGTACTTTCAAAATTTCTTCAAAAGTGAGATTAAATAAACTGCCATTTACATTTTTGTCCAGACAAATGACCAATGTGAATGGATCATAGTGCATGAGTCCTGAGGAACGCCGTTCTCTCATTTTTCGTGGAATGATAGATCCCCCTCTTTGGAATACTGGTATCTTCTCCAGTGGGGCGTTGACGTAATTAGATGCTCCACCATTGTAGGTCTCCAGGGTTAGAATATCATACCAAATCTACAAAAAAATCAATAAATAGATAAAATGAAATATGCAAACATTTCAATCCCAATAGACTGAAAACTTTAAATCAAACTCTCTGAGATTTTGTGAGGCTGAATTAATGCTTCTCCAGTGTAATGTTGAAATATACTATTGATTATCAATTTTTGTTTTCATTTTCAAAACCTCTTTACTATCTGTACTTAAATGAATCCTGGATCCCATGTTGTTCTTTTCAAGGTTCTAAATCTCCAATGTATCATCAGCTACACTCCAAACCATTGGAGTCTTTGTAAGAATGTAATGAGAGGTCAGTATATATTTTTTATGTGTTGGTAGTGACCCCTAGATAACCTTTACCTCATTTTGTCCTGGGAAGTAGACGGTGGTTCCAGTCCCTCCTGCTTCTGTTATGGGTTTCACCAAAAGACTTGATCCTGGGGAAACCAGTCATCAGTAATGTACTCATGTGATATTAGATTGCACTGTCAGTTAATGATAATTCAAAAATAATCAACATAACAATCTATTTTTTTTTTTTACATTGCATAGTTTTTCATAGGTATACATCCCTTATATAGTTTAACACCTCCAGTAGAGCATGTGATGACTAAAAAAACAGAGCATTTGGAACAGTGTTCATAGATAGATCAATTGCCAACTGTTTAACTTGAATTTTTAATTTGACAAATAGAAATTATTCATATTCCACATAGTCCATACTTACCCACTAAAAACTGGTCATCCATTTGGAATGTAGATTTATCCTCTGGATATCCGACCCACATTGGCATCATCAATGGTCCACCATCACGCTCACCAAAGTAAAACAGAGTATACCAGTAAGGCAGGAAGGTGTAGCGGGTACGGATGGCATCACGAGATATCTTCATCAGTTTCTCCTCCAATAAGTAGGGTTCTCTCCTCTTGGTGTCTAAGTGAGCATGGGCGCGGAAAAATGGCTGGAAGGATGCAGCCTGAATGCAGAGGGAACCAGAAGAGGTTTCAGAACGGTGTTAATTCAGAGAAAATCAGATCATTTTTTTTTATATAAAAGAGCTGTTTTGTGTGAAGGTTTCAGTTAATGTTGGCAAAAGCAATAACGTTAAAATTTAGCAAAATTACTAAAACCTTGTAAAACAAAAGTCAGATGACATTTGAGGATGGAATTTTCTCTGAAGAGGTCTTGGTGGCAAACAACACTGTTTCTACCAGCTCAAAAGGAAACATTAACTTGAGCCTTTTAAATGGAAAATGAATAACACAATATGCTTTTGAAAAAGGCCATTGCGAGTTTCCATTTAAAATTACAGCACAACAGGTATGAATGCCAGAATATCTGATGGAGTTGTGCTTTGTTATACTGAGAAATGGTACTACTTCTTGTCACATACCTGGTACCATCTAACAATTAGCTCAGGTTCTGGGTTTTTGAAGAATCCCCCAACGTCAGCCCCTGAGAATGTGATGCCCACCAAGTTGAGGGATAGGATCATAGGATTGGAGATCTTGAGGTGAGACCATTCGCCCATATTGTCTCCCGTCCATATAGCTCCTACAACATAATTTCACGTTCGTTACATTCTGTTACATTCAAATATTCATTTTTAAAGGGATACCGGAATGTTTTGTCTGGTCCTTGAATTATGATTGATAGCATGGATTTCCCAAGGTTGTCCATTCAGGGATTAGTTCCCAAGGTTGTCCATTCAGGGATTAGTTCCCAAGGTTGTCCATTCAGGGATTAGTTCCCAAGGTTGTCCATTCAG
>JAUMHH010034891.1:0-24281 GCA_032359455.1 Chlamys rubida
CAAACTTCATCATATTTAATATGGATCACATGGGTTTAAGATTTTTTTCAAACCAAATATTGATTAAAAATTTTGAATATACGCCAAGAGTGTATCTCGATATACATTTATAGATTTATAAACTAGAGGGTTAATGTTAAATGGGTAAAAGACTGGAAAAATGGATCCATAGATCTCTACAACATATATAGTGTAAACCGTCTCCTTGACAATTTAAAAGATCACGTAGGTGTCGATTAGTAGAATTCCTTTTATAAAATACTATATACTTATCTGGGTTACAAGCAGATCTGTTTTCCAATCGGTCATGTTTGAGGCACCCGGCATAGCATTCCGCCCGGTCACAATATACTGACAACGTTAACGTGCTAACCAGTTGTGATTACTTTAAATGCTGAACGTTAATCAGGTAATAACAACTCCATTTTTAAGGACTGTGGTATTCTCCGGCAATTAACAGAACCCATTGCCTTCCTCATGACCTAGGCGAACGTTCAACGCTAAAGCCAAAAGTGAGGTATTGCCATGCAGAGCAAGGTTCATTACCCAACCTTCAACCTTCATTGTGGATGGAGGAAAGAGAAATAAGGAAAAGCGCGAACAGAAACAAAGTAAAAACACTATTTCATTTTCTTTTGTTACTCTTTTTATTTATATTTCAAAAATATATGTATATCAAAAGACATTATCACAAAATATAACGTATACCGTGTACATTGTTAAAGCTGTTTCGTAATTATTAGGAAACTCGAACTATTTGTTGTTTTAGAATGTCAGAAAATGGCAGTTTATAAACAGGGAGTAACAAAGGTTAGAACAGCTAATCTAATCCATAATACTTGTTGTCATACCGCCTCCTCCTCGCCCACACAACTCACCAATTGATCCAGACGGTCTCAGACCTCATTTATCAACGCATAACAAGCTTGGCGTAAACATGTTCGTTCAGTGTAATGTTACTTGGAATTAAATGTAAATTTTAACTTAAAGAAAATGATAAAAACAATCAGACACTAATTGTTCTAAGACGGAGATAAAATGTCAGCGAAAGACAAAAAATATTCAGATTATTTGTATTGACCAACCTATGGAACACACGAGGTTTGAAAAATCCATATCGTTAGTAAATCGTGTGGCTTCGTTGAGCAAAAATAATACGAACATTACGTAACTGTATAGTGTCGTCGTATCGTGACACATAACTATTGTTGTACTCTGAGACAGAGATCTGTAACAAGACAAAGCTTCTATTGTACTCTATGCTGTCAGACTTTGAGACTTTGAAAAATTAAGCTTGTAACACGGTATAGGTTTAACAGCGTCGTTATATGTTCAAGTTTCTGGTTTAAGATTCAGTTACGTTTCAAGTACAAATGAGTGTATTACATATGTACAGTATTTCAGTACTTATAAGTCTGACATTTCGTTGTGTTTTTAGAACAATTGAAATTGACACTCTTCATATTGATTAAAATCCATAATTAGTTCTTATACTACAAAACATTTAATATTTGGCTAAAAATCGTAGTAAATGTTATAATCTGTTACATGAACGGACATAAAACGGAACAAAAAGACTAATAAACCATACGCACTTTACAAATGCATTATGCAAGTCACATTTCAAAACAATAGCTAAAACGTTACATTTCTGAATAATTATATGTCAATTAAAAATTAATTGATATCATAATGAATAATTACAAAACACATCGTTCTTGTATTGAACTGAAAAAATATTCAGAATGCTATATACAATAATTCAAATTATGGTCTTGTAATGAAAACGAAATTTGGACCCGAGACTGTCGACTTCGTCTATAGATCAATATTCCAAGTAGTGTGTGTTGTCATGGCACCATGACTCAGCCTCACTGGGACGCTTAACATTGGAATTGTCCCCCAAGCTACACTCTCAGACAAAAGTCTAAATGAGTCAGGATTCGTCATCAGTTCACTTACGTATAAAACAATAACTAGAATGAATGATAAAAGTAGTCAGGGCACGAGAGAAGAGGTACAGAAAGAAAGAAAAGGCAATAATGTAGAAGAAATTATGTTCATGTGAGAAAGACTTCAAAATATGGACATGATTGAAAACAATTTTTATATTTCAAATTTTGTAGCGAAAACATTTGATACCAAAAATAACAGTTATGGAATGCGTGCGTCAAATTAAAGTATTAAATTTCTTAGGAATAGTTTTATTCTGGTCACACATGAAACCTCTTGAGTAATATAAATTTCGTCAAATAAGCCGTACGCTAAAATTGCTAAAAATGATACAATGAGAGTGATTGGATACTAACTACCCAATGAAAATAAATACTCTAACAACGCAAAATGGGACTTTTGTGACATGGATTGTCTCCCTTTGATGACCAAGGTCAAAAGGTCACTTTGGATAATTTTTTTAATTTAATATCACAGTGTTTTTTGTCACATATTGACGGAGACAGATGTGTCTGCGTTCACATAATACTGGCCTTCGTTAAATGTAGGTATATATGTTTACCAAAGTTACAAGTTACAAACAATTCATTTAAATGGTACAGTTATTTGTTTCTTTTGTTCCCATACAAAGTCAGCACCAATAGAAAATATTCACACATCCAAACGTATATGTACAAATTCCACATCCTATTGTGAACACAAAATAAACATGTTATATGCTGTAAAGGCAAAACTTTGGCACCTTGACAAACACCTTTCTTATTCATTCGGGGAAACAGTATGTTTTGTTTCTGAATAACACTGAAATCCATCCTGAACAACCGTATGAATAAACTGTTCATTCGGAAAACACGAAATTGTGTTCTTTCAGAAGATGTCTAGATTATTCATTCAGAACAGCACTAAATTCTTCATTCTGAAGAACATTCGCAAAAAACACGTCATTCGGAACACCTCTTGGTTTCCCATTCTACGATTGTAAAACAACCATGTTATTGTACTTGCGACAAGTACCATTCAAAAGTTCAACATTCTCACAAAATTTCATGGAATTGTCTATCTGTTAGAATCCATTCAGTAAAAGAGAATGTTTTTCCATCACTCTCGAGATTCTACAATGACGTCATCCTGATCACAATCAGTACATAAGACAATGCCTGGGTCACTCACGGTTTCTTTGCAAACACATTAGATCATTCCTCTTTGATGGCCAGGTAAATACACGTCGATATTCCCGCTAGCAGCAGACAGAACAATATCACCAGGAACGTATAGAGGAAAGTCACGTAACAAGGGCGACTATTTTCGGCAGTCGGTGTCAACGGTTCCGTCTGAAAAAAAAATTAGATTATTTTTTAAAAACTATGCAGTAACAAATATGAATAGCACAACATAAGGAAAATATGCACGATTAAAATATATCAATATTATATTATTGACGAGGAGAATCTAAGCTAAATTCCTACCGTTACCTGATAACAGAGGTGTATTTCGAGTGTAAGTGTCGATAACTCCAGCTAGAGAATTGTGAGTCCAAATTAAACTTACCAGCGGGCGGTAGACAGGGAGGTAGTTTTGGTAGTCTTGTTTTGACAGGATTGACGTCACAGATTTGCAATAGACTTGGTTGTCTGCAACAGCTTCCGGAACGAACACTGTCACCATGTCAACAGCCTTCTGTTTCGACGCCGCTTTTTCTTTAGGAACGAGGCTCTCTTCCATTCCATCACGAGGCTTTTGACTGCCGAGGACAAGGTTTCTGGAGTACATCTTATTATCGCTGTGAATATAAAAAGTTAAGACATTTGAAAATGGCATTATGTTATGGATGGCGTGATCACCCCTATGACCTGATGTACAAATGCTATTTAATCTTTAAAAAATATAATATAACGTTTTGTTCTGAACACAGGAAAATCAATATATTCTTTCGAAATACACTTCAATATTTATTGTCCGTGTAACTAGCAAGAGCTAATTATATATAAGCGTGGACAGCATTAAACCAATGATTGACGAAATATTGATCAAGGGACATAAATATCACAAAAAGTATATAATGCATCCGAAAAGAAGTTAATTGGGGTGAGGGTGTAAAACCATGTCCAAGTGAGTTTATTGGGGGAATTGGATCCCGGAGGGTTTGTTTGTTTCTGAAGCCATTTTATTATCAAAAACAATTATTTATTTATGTTTATTTTGATGAACATTTTTATATACTTGTCACAAGTTCCGAATGGTATGCGTGTCCTGAAAATATCTATGAAAAGCTATTGTCATGCAGAGACGTATATAGTATAGACGTCTCTGTTTCATGTCAGTATAGAAGCTTTCTTTCAATCAGACTTGGCAGAAGCACTGAGATCCTTCAAGAGATAGCCAATTATATGTAAAGCTGGGGTACTCCTGGGGCGGAAGCGCAGGTGTTTTAGCCGGTCTACTGAGCTTTAACGGATCTGATTTCGTAGTATCTATATATCAAATATGTACACAAGTTCCGTCACACAACAATTGTCACCCTCTGTTACACTTGTTTCAATATATACAGACATGTAGATGGCGTTAAAGTCACGTGTATCTTAATTTAGCGCAGCTGCTGTCTGAATATAAAATTTACAAAATCTGTTTGTCAACAAGTGAGGTATGCGACCTTTGTACTCACTGAAATATGTCGTAGAATGTCAACAGTGTTCTGCTATGATAGCTAGATAGTACGATACTTGACAATGAGTGGTGATTCACTAAGTACTGTAGCGGAAACCATGGGGTCATTTACCGGGGACGTTCAGTGGACATTAGTCAAGTCACGAGAGGGATACTAAATTCAACTTGAACAAGATGTTCACTTAATTAATTGTATCGTAAATATAAAGTATATCACTATACGATATTCCTTGTAAAAATAATAATAAAATAGGTAAGAGCTTGTTTAGGAATACACTAATAAGATTACTTTGCCATAACTATGCGATGTTGTTTTGACACTTATGACATTTAGAAAAGCGTGTTCAGCTTAAATTTAAAATTTCCAAAAGAATTTTTCCTGGCTAAATACACATAAGTTACAAAATATTTGTGTTGTTTTATGGTTTATATATGTTAGATCTTATAAAATCAAAAGATGAAATGAAATGGCAAATAGGGGACAGTGGTATATTGGGGAGCGGGTTAGTTTGGTCGCCCAAATCAAAAGAATGAGACTGTATACAACAACGAGGGGAAGCCAAACTTTCATTCTATCACAATAGCTGACTATAATGATGATTGCGATCATAGAGACTGTTTATCTCATTTTTATCATATAATTTGATAAATGTTACTTAACTTCACATGTTATTTGTTCCCAAAGAACGCTAACCCCATAAAGTCACTCCCTATATATCTTTGTGCTAGATACATGTCAGTCACACCAATAGTGTCCTTTGTCTGTGTGTCGCAGGAAAATGTTACTTTGTACCGTAAAAAATATGTAAATAAGGTTAATTTAACTTTACAAACATAGAGGATATAATTGTACAAACATCTGATATTAAATATTTAGACTTACCTTGTGGTCAGGCCTAGAAACAAGAATATATCTCACTTCGTGTGTGTGTTTCTGTATTACTCAATTTCGACAATAACAGTACCTCACAAAGAGCTAATGCCTCGACCAATCAGATCTATCTTAGCGGGGGATTCTTGTCTACGTCATACAGGGTCAAACTATTTTAAGAATAAACAGGAAATCTCCTTAGTACGTTCACCTCTGTAAAAATTACGACACACGGCTAAAGTAAGAAGACTTCAGTCGATCTAGGTTCTGCCAATTTTTCTTTGATATAATATTGTATATTTTATTATTGTCGGTGTACTATCGATTATGGTTTCGTTTTGAAAGAAAATGAAACTGGTTACGTAATTAAATAGGTCAAAACCAATGACGTAGTTTATCACCCTATTTGCAGTGAGGTGGGCGGAGACGACAAAAGTGCTCATGCATTGCTGATTATATTTTAATCCAGATTAAGCAGGCTGTGGGTGGCCACTAACATTACTAATTGTGTTTCCCCTGTAATTAAAACAAACAAACGTTTTTATATGAAAAAGTTTATTCAGATCCGTGATAAAATAAAATAATCAAAATAAATAAATAGGAAAATCCACATTTTTATTTTAGATACCACGGACTTAGATAGATCTTATCTAATTCCGTGACAATATCGTTAAACAGGAATAAATATTCAAATTGGAAATCCCTCACGTTAGGGCGTGCAAAATATTTAATTGATGCGGAATTTTCGCGAATAGTATTTTTTAATCTGACGTTATTTAGAATGGAAAACCCATGTTTGGTGTACTCTATTTTTACCATTTATACAGAAATTGTAAGTCGATCATGTCCTGTATTTATAAAGCTAGTAAAGCTTTAAATATACAAGCAGTGTATCTGGTGTAGCAAACCGAAACTAACACAGAGAGCGAAATTTCCTTTAAGATATTTACACTGCTGATGTCAATGTCAAGATATGGGTTACTTCCTTTTTAAAGATCAAGATCATAGTCTATTTGTTGAAAAGTTCCATACGAGATTTAAATATAGAAAGTTACGAGACTTTCGTTTTGTATTTGTTTAAGAACAATTAAACGCGTTAAAATTTGATACGTGAAAGGGAAAAGTTCTGAAGTTTAGTACAGGTGTTTTTTAATGTAAATTATATTATGGTGTTATCTTAAAACTTAAATTGGCCCAGGTCACATATATGTGTTGTATAATTATTAATGTTGAACTGGTGTATCAAACCTATACATTTCAATGTATAGGTTTGATAGTTTAATCTCTTGGACTACGTGTAAAAGGATTGTAACCTTACACAAAAAGTTCGTTTTACAAAATTTTATGAAACCTTTATAATACCTTAATTATACAATGTAAATTAACAAAAAATTGCCCGGACAGATATGTATCTTAAATAAAGATGTTTCATCATTATTTACTAACGTTGAATGGTATAGACTTCATATCAATGATTATGTTTAATCGTTTAATCTCTAGGACAACATATAAATTATGTACATGTATAAAGATACTGAACTTGGAGAAAAAATCCCCGTTTAATTAACTGAGGAAATCCTTCGAAACTTGAAGACGTTTCTGGATTCGCATGGTAAGGACAAGTTGCAATTGCTGTTCAGAATATCAACATATAGAATACGCATGTGTAAACGTGTGTTTGCCCACTCTTACTATCCGTTACGTTGAGTTAAACCAGAGACATCTGTTACAAGTTATGTCTCAGGTTAAACCATATAGGTCACACAGTCATGTACACTGGGGTTTTTCTCCGTCAAATATATCAAAATTAACCTGTTTTACAGAATTCATATAAACATAACGTGTATCTCCACATACCTTTGTGCCATTTCCAAATTAGACGTCTTATGAAATATCAATCCACGTTATTGTAGCTCGTCAGATGTTTTGTTATCGATTACTGGGTGCCCGAATGATGTCAGAAATGAGGACATGTATGACTGACCGTCTAATAATCATAGTTTATATATGCCTTAGAGCTGACCTGTCACGGGCGAGTTCAATTCAATCGTCATCTTAATCTCATAATTGGCCAGGAGTACCTCAATCAGTCCAAATGTCTTTGACACCTCTATCAGCTCCGCCCATTGTTCCGCTTGACGGGTCGGGCGAAGCGCAAGTGAATTCCCAAAGGTGTGGGGCTTCTACTATTCAACAGGTGTGAACAATAGAAATATTACCCAAACAAAAAGGTTAAACAAAACCAAAGGGACCGCCCGTACATTTCCCCGGGGTACCTGTCACCTACATAGAGGGTACAAACGATTTGTTTATTTTATGTTACATGTGTGTAAACAAAAGATATGTTTTACGATGTAACTTTTTTGTTTACATAGAGATGTTTTTATACGTCACCGATATTTTATATGGACATCTGTGCAAATGCAAGATAAACATACATCTGATTCTTGCCTCTTGTTTTTGTATTGAGACGTTTAGGGCCAACAACACTAAAACAGACGTTCATAAAAAGGACTACATTAAACTTAAAAGTTTATGAAATAGCAAACGAATTGGTTATTAAATATCATATCACACCTGAGTGACCTGACCGTACATTTAATTGAATTTACATAAGCTTTGTACAGATATTGTACTTACAAACTTAAAATTTCAGTTTTTATGCATTTGCCAATTTTTGAAAGGCGCATTCGATCATAAAGTGTTTGACTGTAAATGGATGGTTGTAAAGAGAGTAACCTGGGCAATATGGGCATACATTTCGTATTATTTGAATAAACTTTCACAAAAAATGATGTTTTGATGTAACTCTGAATTTAAACAAGGAAGTTTTTATAACGAATTGACAACACGAACTTATCACTGAATTAACAAAACGATTCCCCCTTTAGATTACATACACAAAGTACAATTTTGTTTTGTAGACGTTTTAAAATAGGTGATACTTACGTCTCTGATAAAATAAAACTTTGATTTAAACACATTTCAGTGTTGTATATAAATTAAACACAATGATCGAATAATAGTTCATATAATCTCTCTCAACATCTACATGTAAGCATAAAGATGTAAAACTTTTTCAAATTAGAATGTTTAGTTCTACCACGGGATTAAAGTCCGTGATTCTACCAGGGGCGTGGAATTAAAAAAAAACAGTTTCACCACACATGGAATTTACTTCTCATGAAATGGTTATTTTAGACGAAATCAGAAAAGTTATATATATACAATGTATCTGCCGATATCTTTACTATTCTTCCTGATGAATTATATTCGCAGTTTTTCACTGTGATGATACATGTACTGTTGGTTGTTAGGAACACCAATCACTCGGTTATCGAACGATGATCAACTTTTGATTACGGCTTATCTAAAGCTAGGCCTATCTCGTTGTGCGTTTAGAGGGAAGGGCGATAAGATAATGGAATCTCAGCCCAACATTCCCCTACTTTTTTGTTAATCAACCCCGTACTCAATTTTCCTAGATCTTGGTATAGGCTTAATTTACAATGTATATTGTGTATATGATGTAGGAGGGGCTTACAATGAGCGTCTGCTAGATCACAGGGGCCTGAGAATTGATTACAGCAGGGACGTACACTATACGTCTATATACTGTCCCTGATTACAGCTATATATTTGGACCTAAATTGAAGTGTTCAGAGTTGTATTACAGGTTTGAGGGGTTTAGACAATCATTAGGGGTGGCATCCATATCATTGTTAGATAGCCTAACTTCTCGGTAGTGAAGCGGATGTAAAACCCACCCAAACAAAGAGGTTTACATAACCACGGACTTAGATCTAATCTAATTCCGTGACATAACTAAGGCCTATTACTATTACTATTCATAGGACAATTTTTAAATGTTAGCATTAGTCATAATCACGGACTTAAATCTTATCTAATTTTCGTTTTCGTAATTCTGTAGCGGTTATTCGTGTGTATTATCTCACTCAATAGACACTAGCAATAACTGTCGTGTAACTATATATATATACATGTGTATTAACTGTCGTGTAACTATATATATATACATGTGTATTATCTCACTCAATAGACACTAGCATTAACTGTCGTGTAACTATATATAGATACAGTTTTTAATATAACAGTCTCGTTTGACTTTTATTTAAGGATCCTTGTCCAACTGCCATTTCTTTTTTACAAATATCAATCTTATTCCCCCATAAAATATATCAGAAGACTGCCGGGAGGTGGGGGCTAGCCCCGGGGTCAGCTTTGTTTACCATTTAGTGTCCTCATGCGAGAGGGCTCTCATTCCTCCAAAGTAAATCCATGCTACTCCGGCTATCATGCTATGTAAAATAAAGTTTTTACTTTCAGTCTTTCTGATCAAGTCTCTCATTCTATAAATACATGTATTTCATATAGTACGGTTTAATAAGACCTTTTTAATATTTTATAAGTGTAATTGATCTTGACTTGATCATTTGGTTTATTACAAGTCACCCAAAACTGCTGATGATTTAAGAGAACATTTTTATTTAAAACTCTTTTATTTAATCAAATTGAATCTGTTGTCTTTTTGTTTGGCTGTGATGCCACTCAAAAAATCACTAAAAGTGAGAAAAAGTTTCAAAAGAAATTATTAACTAAAACATTGCATTATGTATATGAAATTGATCAAGGGTCAACTTCAAATTTCCAGTGGTCTAGTATTTAGCTATAGTATACATCTTATCAAAGGACATGGCAGAGATCCCCTGGAGTGAGCCCGCAGCCTGTACGTATTTACGTAGTTTTTTGTATCTAATGAAAGTTGAGCTAGGATTTACTGCCACGCCTCTATTAGTACAAATCAGTACATATACTGAAGACCCGTCTTATAAAAGCATGGCAACCACCATTTAAAAAATAAATTCCAATATTGTACTTTCAATGTTTAATCAGCAAATTTCAACTACATTCCAACTGCCCTTCAGAAGAAAGTCTAATAGAGTTTTTGCAAATATTTGCTCTTTTCATTATTTTTATGGTGATTGGAATGATTTCATGAGAAGGTATATACACTGTACTTTAATAAACATATTATTGTTATTAATTAAATATAGAAAGAAATGTGGAAGAAATAAATATGAAAAAAACATCAATTTTATTCTTAAATCAAATGAATAACCACCTATGTTATATACCCCTTTAAAGTAGAAGGCTAACATTCCATAACCTTGATTTCTATATAAAAAGGTAGTAATTGATGTCCTGCAGTCTCAAATAAAATTGTAAATTCTCAACCTCAAAAGCTAGCCCCTATTTAAACCGATGTCTTTACCATAATACACAGTAATTGTTCCTTTAATTACTCAAGGATTTGTTACAATGAATGTGAAAACAGAAACAGGAGTGGGCAATTATTGGAAATAATACAATTCATATTTACAAATGTAAAAATCTTGCATAGATGAGTGCAAGAGTTCAATAGCCCAAAATATATAGCCACGGAATTATATCTAAGTCCGTGATATAACTAACAAGACAGTAAAACCTTGATATCCCATCCTTATCACATCAAGTAAAATCTCGATTTAATGCCCTTGTCATATAGATACTAAAACCTCAATATAATGCGCTCTCACTAGACTCTAAAACCTCAATATAATGCACTCTCACTAGACTCTAAATCCTCAATATAATGCGCTCCCACTAGACTCTAAAACCTCAATATAATGCGCTCTCACTAGACTCTAAAACCTCAATATAATGCGCTCTCACTAGACTCTAAAACCTCAATAAAATGCCCTCTCATTTATCACTTTAGAATGGACCCGTGATAGAGTTTAGTGCCCCTAATTTATTACTATACAGTAAAATTTCAATATAATGCCATTTGTACAATAAAACCTTGATGGTAATGTCATATCACTTATTGCCATCATTTTTCAAGAACCTGTTACATTCGTTTTCACAAATCCGATATTGCTCCTGAATATATCTCTGAATCCCTTTATAACGCCAAAATGCCACTGGACAGACAGTAAGGGTTTTATTGTGTGGTAGACAAGTGTTGACATGTCATTTATTTGTTTACACATGCAAACTGCCGCCCTGGCAAGCATGTATTGTATATGTATGGATTGTATTAATATCCTGTACCTATAAATTGTAAACTTTTAGAAATAAAATGAACATTGAACATTGATTACATATTTTACTTAGCTGTAAGATAAGCGTGAAGGTTTCGATATTCTCATCGTGAACTTTCCCTTTCTTGACAGTGACATCCCTGGAATCAACTTTCGGTGTTTATATGTTGCAGTGGAAGCGGTATTCAAAGCTTTCTCCGAATATCACGATTTCCGTTATAGGTGTTGACTGCTGACAAGCTTGCGACTTAGGGTTTCAAATACAGGTTGGTGTACACTGCGGGCAGGTCTTATGGTAGCTATCACGATCTCAAAGGGAATATGGTATTTCCATGTTTGATATGATGGTTGATGTTTTTGAATATGCTCATTAGTCTGTCTTGTTATTTCGTATTTTAGCCATGAAATATGTGACATCACTTGAATTGAACTAAATTTCCATGGCGGTTGTCGTTCATGAAACAGAAGGCGCTTGCCCTTCTGGAACACTAAGACTCATTCTCCTTTTTTTCAAGGGTCTCCGTGTAAGTCTTTGTTCATAGTTTGCCCTAATTTATCGATTTTTGAGTCTCTCTCTCTCCTTTTTTAACAGAGATGAAGTAATATACATAAACAATATTTAATCATCATTAAAGTGACGTATTTTTCAGGAGTGTTATATTTCTTTACCAAAATTTCAGCATTCTAAAAACGTGTTTTTTTTGTTCAAAAATAGGTACTTATGATGTCATGGACAAATGACATATGCCAAAATATATCTTCTGCTGAATTGTAAGATGAGAAATATATATGTATTACTTTCATAGTGATACACAAACACGTCCAAGAGAACATCAAATTATATTCTGTTGTCTTTTTACTTTATCAACTACAAAGGAAACCATGTATGAATTTTTGAAATATTTTCCTCAGTGCTGATTTTGTTTACTTTGTTCATATACATGAACAGATTTTGATGTCAATACATATTAGGGAACTTTTAAAACCAAACTGTTATCGAAACTACATCAGATTCAGCTACTTTTTTTATCAGTTTTGCATAAGTAGTTCAATTCGTGTGTATTTCTATAACATCACTAAGACAATGCCACGAGCATTAATATGGTGTACGCTGGCGTTTATATCATAATGCGTTAAGATTTGCCGTCAGAACCACTCTGAATGGCTCACACCCTTTTACGTTATTAAGACATCGTCACAGAAAAACATTAAGTTGATGAGATTTGTAACGTGATGGAAGGTATTTATTTCTGCGTATGTTTCGGAACAGTTTAGGCGTAGATTTGCATTCTTTTGACATTTGGTAACATTGATGAAGTTAAGATGGACGAAACGGCCATATCGTGCAGGAAATATTGTTCTTGTTCGGATCTAGTAATTAAGAGAAATATAAAATATGTAGACAGGTGGTGCGAAGGGAGGGGGGGAGGGGAGAGATCGGGAGGGTAACATAAGATGTTTCCTACGGGAGGGAGGGGGGATATGTTTCCTACGGGAGGGAGGGGAGTGGGGAGAGATCGGGAGGGTAACATAAAATGTTTCCTACGGGAGGGAGGGGGGATATGTTTCCTACGGGAGGGAGGGGGGGAGAGATCGGGAGGGTAACATAAGATGTTTCCTACGGGAGGGAGGGGGGGGGGGAGAGATTGGGAGGGTAACATAAAATTTTTCCTACGGGATGCAGTAGGCTAATGATTTCCCTCCCCAGATTTTAGCCAATTTCATTCTATTTAGCAATCGTTTTAAACATAATTAGATGTGGAACTTTCGTCTTTTCTTTAACAGCCAAACACACTGATGCCAATCAAAACCTTTTATTGAAGTTTTATGAAATTGATGGAATTGCTACAGGTGTCTTGGAAATCAAAACGATGCTTCTCGGATTTCCAAAGAACAAAAATGCATATTTAAAAACTCGTCAAATTACGCTATCGACTTTCCATAGGTTAAAAATGTTATATTCATTTTCATACAAAAAGCGAATTTATTTGACAGATGAGCTGGAAGGAAACTTCTTCTGAGAGTTCAGAGCCAAAGAGCGGATGAATAAACTTCTTTGAAATAAAGGACCTTGTTCGTATGCCAACTGCTGAAGAAAAAAAAAAAAAAAAACTGCAAGCCATCAACGTGCCAATTCTGTTTTATCTGCTAATGGCTGTGGAACGCTGAATGCGAATATCAAAGCTTGTCGCTAGTTTAATAACGAATTCGATATGGCAGAGAACTAATAATGTAAAATTTGTCCTAAACGCGTAAGTGCACAAATCGTTGCTATCGGTATCAAGGATCTATCTTAACCCTGGAGAATTTTAGATTTCAAATTTCAACAGATCGTCTACATCAGATATCTCAATAAAGAGGAAAATAAAAATGTAAACTTTCATTCACGTTTTTTTTATGATTAATATGGAAATAATTTATTTATAAGTTTGAAATCGTTCATTTACACACACGAAAATCTGTGTTAAGGATCCATTATGTTTTGTATTCTGGTAGAAACACTGGTGTAAATTCATGATGCATCAAATTGTTAAAATAAATGTCCATCATTGATGATATCCTGAAATGAGGTAGTCTGTGTTGTAGTTACCACGTCCCTAGCACGGCAAGCCAGATGTTGGATGTAATTGACCGGAACTTCACGTGTCTGCTACCTCCACAAATACCCTAGACAAGATTGGATCTCTACTTAAGTTTGATAGACACTTAGATAACTAGATTAAGCCACACTAAACGTCCGCCGTTTACTTGTACGTGTTAGACTATCGTGATGACAGTATACACTGCGCTCAAATGCAATGTTATACCAGTAGGTATGTGAGCGATTGAAAATGCTGGTTGGTGATTTAAAATATTATGCTTTGAGACATGTTGGTGATTTTATTATAATAAACAATGCATACTAATTGAACAACCTTTAAAAGATATGGTCAAAGCGAAATTATGTGGAATGCTATTTTGAAAACATTTAACCAAATATATTGAAGTTCTTTATATCTAATGAATTTCCTTAATACAGATATTTCCTCGTCTTCCGACCTAGATTACCCTATGTAGGTCGCATGCCTGATTTTGTTATTTGAATTGTTTTTAAACATATTTTATTCAATAATGAAAATGACAGCAAATGTTGTTATTTATATCCAATGTACCAATGGACTGTACCCAAGTATAAACTTTATTCTTTCTGTTAGAAATGGTAAACAAATGCCTTGTGAATTAACAATATATTAAGGCCTGTCTATAAAGGTCGGTACAGTGAGAGAACTATATATTTTTTTTCCAAACAGGATATTTAGCAGATATATTTCAACCATACTTTGAGGCAAATGCATGCCAAATTTCAGCATAATAATTTATTGAAGTCTATTGTAATTAAAAACATATTGTCTCTGAGCTAAAACCTGCTGAAAAAGTGAAAATTTTGAAATAAGCTCCGCCCATTTCCTTTTATAGTCTCGGCCCCCCTTTAACAGACACGACGTCTTAACTAGCCATATATGGAAAACTCTTTTTGGGGATCTATAAGATGTTAGTTTTTTGCAGGTGATTTTTGGAGAAAGATAGTCCCCAATATAGGGTTCACTGTATAGTTGAAAACGACCTGAAAAACAATTAAGAGGTTAAAATCGTCCCAACGAATTTCTTTAATAGTATTCACAGACTTCAGGAATTGATGAGCATTCTTCACTTTTCTTAATCAATCTTTTATTTCAAAACGTGAACAGATTCACATAAATCAACTCCTCACGTTGATGTATGTGATTCAGCTACTGATGCTGGGGAGAGTGATATTGTGGTTACACCGCCGCATTTTAAGCTTTTCCAAGTACATCATTGAAAACACCACGGTGAATCCTGATAAACAAATTCCTCGATAAACACAGACGGCAAAGCCATTATAACTGTGTTTTCCTCTAATGACTTACCCAATATTTAAAGGAATGCTAAGGTCATCATTGTTTATCTGAAATCTTTCGATCCCATTCAACTTCACGCGTAACACACCACGTGACATAAACAGAGTGATGCTTAATTTCATTCCAATATGATGCTGATGCGTCTAATTGCTTTGGCTATTAGCACAGTCTCTAGCCTTTGTAAAAATGTTCATGATTTTGTAACCACGACTGCATCTGACACTTTCATCAGAAATTAAATCAGAGAAGGACTTTGAATATGTTTGAAAGGTTAGAGTGAGTTGTCATTAATTCCTAGACTTGTTTTTGCTCATCAAATTTCTTTCTTTATCTTGGGTTTGCCGCCTGTATTGTGCTTTCTCATTGTAGAGCGAATATTTCAAGATAATATAATGTTTTTCATCATAGTCATCCTTCAACAAACTAAACTATATCAAGCAAAAGGCACAAGTGCAATATGTCTGTCCCAAAGCACCATTGTCACTCGTTCGTCCTCAAACATCAGTGTGTTCTGTCCGTCCTACAGACGTCGCGCAATTCGTCCGTCTTACATACATCATTGTCAATTGTTTGTCGTCCAACAGACATCAATGTAATTCGTCCGTCCTTTAGATATCAGTGTCTTCTGTCCGTCTTACAGACATCAGTGTCATCTGTCGGTCCTACAGACTTAAGTGTCATCTGTTCGTCCTGCAGGCGCCAATGTCATCTGTCCGTCCTACAGACGGCATTGTCTTCTGTCCGTCCTACAGACGTAAGTGTCATCTGTTCGTCCTACAGACGTCAGTGTCTTCAGTTCGTCCTACAGTCGTCAGTGTTAGCTGTCCGTCCTACAGACATCCGTGTCATTTGTCTGTCCTTTTAGGAGTTGAATATACCGATGCTTCAGTGAATGCAGGTATTTATGGTATGAACAGGTGTGAATAGATCGCTCGTTGTCATTCATCACATAGGGCGGATAATAAATAGATACTAAACAGGACAAGGTTCAGATATTGGTACATGCGGGTAACAATAGTAACCCAAGTACTGTTGTTGTATCGCATGGGCCGACATATTGACCCGAATCACAACATGTAAGATAGGTTGATGAGGCATACGGTGCAGAGGCCTTTTAGAAATCGGTTATGTGTTATAAACTTGCTACCTACAACTGCTTCACAGGATAAAAACCGAACTTTTATCTGATTCAGTAGAAATATCATGTGTATAATGTTCCCGACGATCGTGCACATACATGTAATGTTTGCAGCAAATACCAGTCACTGCAAACACACGTTATTACCATATCCCCAACACGAACGAGCAGTGTACTGGAAATGAATACTAGAGGATAGCATTTGAAAATTGTCTTAGAGATAGCAATGCAATGCTTGCATGATGTGCAAACTGAGGCTGCTAAATGTAATACTTGTGTTTGTATACGTAATCAAGTACCACAGACAGATAAATATAATACCTGTGTCTGCATTTCAAACAATCTGCAATGCCGAGTCTGATTTTAGACTGTTCCTGATCACACGCATCCGGGTTACAAGAACGTTTGTAACGCAGTTGAAGCGATAACCTGGATGTCAAACATAGATAATGACACCCCCTCACTATGAATCTGGATATTCTTGTACGATTGCACACTGAACCTGACTTAAATGATCTCATATACCGAATAACTCTTTATAGAATCCGTTTAGGAACGCTAGTACTGCTGTTAAAACGTCCTATATCTGACATGAAATCGAAAGCCGGGTACCTACATCAGCAGTGAAAATCCCGCCTGGACTTTATCAGGTATTAGCTAACACAGTAAATGAATTCCTATTTCTCTGTAAGAAAATTGGATTTATATCGGTCATTTGGATATTTGCCAACGATCATTTTTGTTTTTGCTGATTGACCGATTCGTCTTATCTTACAAATACTACTGCAATAAGAAACAAGCTGTTACCACTTTTGCGTCACTATGTCAACAACTCGGGAGTATTTTTGTTTTTCCTGAATAAACAAGTCGTGTAATTTTGCAAGTGACACTGCAACATCTAACGTTTTTATCAAGAATCGCCAGAATCAATGTTATACACCTGTACCACAATGTTAACAACTGGGATCAAATTGGTCAGACCATTGGAACGGTGTAAACAGACGCGGTCTTTATGTCAAATATTTGTCACTGGTACAAGACATATGATTGGCTCAGAATGTACAAGAAATGGGTGACGTTTATTTGAACATTATCAATATTTTATTAAAAAAAAATTTATGACATTCTGGTACAAATATGTTGAGATTCATCTTTTAACAATAATGCAACACAAACATCCTGGTACACAGTGACACATCTTGGAGAATGAACAGAACTATATATGTTGCAAAACATCATAAATGTTAAAAAGATGAATGTCTATTTTTATATTTACGTTCAAAACAACAATCCTTTGAGATTTCTTTCTGTTCATGATACGTTTAGACAAATTGTGCCACATGGCGGACCAGCCAGTTTTGCAGGACCAAGATCGTTTTTCTATGGTTACCAGTTTCACTCAGGACACAAACGTCAATCAGAAACTAATCGAGAATTTCCTTCATAATTTCGAATTCAACATCACGTCTTGATTTATACCTGATAACTGTAAGATTAGAACAGTTTTTAACTGTAATATATATAAAAAAAATAACGGACCGCTAACGGACATGTCGACATTTTATTGCATTATTTCCGGAAGGTAATATTACATGTGGGGTAGTTAAAATACAACACACGGGCAATATTACTCCATGCTATCTAGAGTTGTCTCTCTTTACGCCCTAAAACACACTTCTAACTTGAGAGTGTAAACAACACTTTCTATCGGAATTTTAAAGGATATGTTTGTCATGTTTTCATTCACAATAACGTTTACACGAAAGTATTGCTCTTGTTACTCCCTTCAAATTATTTCTCCGCTAGTGGGAAGATCTTTATTGTCTGGTTGACATACACAAACAGCGTATATTAATAATCAACATTATCTTCATTAACTTATGTTGTCGTTTATACATATTGAAGTTGCAATCTTGTACAAAACGGATGGTACATAAGGTTTATCAATTGCTTGGTCTTGACATCGTTATGTATTAATTATTAATTATACAAATTATTACATCATATAGCTACAACAATTTCTTTTGTAACATTAACGAAGGTATCGGAAAAAAGAAGGAAGGAAAAAGCATGAATTCATGTACATTCTAAATGGAAATAGATGAAATAAGAGTAACATATTTCATCATCATTATTCATCTCAAGTCATTATTTATATAACCCTAGACCTGACTGGACCTCGAAACAATAGCTAGCAACAGTTCCCGTACTCATTGCTTCTGTGTCCTCCAAAGTCTTTATTCTCGTACTCATTGCTTCTGTGTCCTCCAAAGTCTTTATTCCCGTACTCATTGCTTCTGTGTCCTCCAAAGTCTTTCCGTGGAGGTCGTCCCTAATTCAGCCATTTTTAACAATATCAGAATTGTATGATATCAAAGTTTTACTACTACACAAACAATATACACGTGGTAAACGTGTCTCAACGTTTCAAGACCAAATGCTCCCTTTGTCAAGTTATATGGCTGAGTGAGCGATTTGTATTTTTACCTGTACATCAATGTGACGAAATTGTATATGTTGTATGTCACTCGACCTGGGACGTTTCGCCTATCAATAGGAAGCGTATACACACCGCATCAGATAGGTTACATGTAGGGTGTAGATCTAGCCCCTCCCCTGTTAAGTTTGTGGAGAAAGCAAAACTTTGATATCACATATTTCCAAACTGATGACTCTTATTGAAGATATCAGATTGTATGCTTTATTAAAATTAGTACCGCTACTTTGTAACATTAATTCTGTAGTGAAAACGCCATGATACGAGTACAATGGCGAATTCGTAATTAATATCAATCGTGATGCAGAGAATTTGGGGAAAAAAAAACCGAAATCAAAAGTTTTTCCAAATGGTGGCCCAAAAATATATATTACTTAATTGTTAAGTTTCATTCTGTACCTAGTACAATGTCTCATTTTCTCCAACGATTATGTATGATATATTGTATTATTGAATTATTTAATGAAACAGAAAAGCAGTCCAACAGAAAAAAGAGAGTTTTGTGCAAAGGTAGAAAAAAGAAAATAAAGAAATAAATAAAAAGTTTTAAATTTTCGTTTTCCGACGAGTCATATTTTCTCTTTCACTCTTTTCAAAACAACAAATTTTGATGCAATACACGCGGATAATGACACGAAGTTCCCTGATTATAAATAAGAAGTGATATAGTGGATTTGAAATAAATTAGCAAGGCGTAAAAAATTAATAGCAATCGAACTTTAAACACATAAAACATTTCCATGGAATAGAAATCCAGCTTTTCTAAAAGAAAATGAATAAAGAAAAGAAGAGGGATTGTGACAAGCTGGTTCTGTTTCATAGGCGACACCCGCCAAGATCATCTATGCCATGTTCACGCAGTGTCATATTCGTTCCCAAAGAGAGAGCGTGGTTAGTGACACGGTGAATCAGACGTAATCACAACACTTGTATGTTAGCCGAATACACTCTGTCAGCCAGTACGTAGCGAGGTGTTCTATTGATACGAAAGGCGTATTAATATGCTTCATATTGTTATGATAAGATCATTTTAATCCAATAATCACAAAAGTTGAATTCTATAAACATTTGAGTATGGATTTGCTTCGAATTAATCATTTTTAATTCGCAAGGTATAAAAGTGAGAGTATACATGATGTATTATTTGAGCTATGTAAATGTACAGATAATATAATTATATTAATCTCTCACAAAATATCATTAATTTACCGTATACATGTATAAATTGGTATACGGATACATTGTTTATTTTCAAAGTCTGCCAAATGACGTCTTTCATAGCTTGTTGACGTTAAGAAGGATTATCATCGTTTTAAGCGGACGATCACCCAGTAATAATCCTTACCATGATTAAGATATGTATTTTGCATTTCGTATCGACCCTAAGCAATAGCGCCTGATATATATTACCTATGTGAAAACAACATATATCAAAATCTATTTCCCTTGTGCCTAAGGTTTGAGCTCGCACGTCCGATGAACTTGCAGCTTATACCGGTCATATAGCTCGAAGTCCGTCGCCTGTCGTCATTTGTCAGTTCTTTATTTAAAAGTCTACCAGTCCAGAACAGCTGACTGGGTTTCGAAAATAAATTTTGTTTTGAGCATGCATTGACCATAGGCATTGAATAAACAAAGGATGTAGCCTATTTCGACAGAAAAGCTGGGCTCAACAGGAAAAATCGTGGTAAATCTTCACTAATTCAGTACATTATAAAGGAATTTTAACCGAATTTTGGTATAAATGAATCCTGGGCTGATGTTGAATAAATTAGGAATCAAGAATACATGGGTCAAGGCTATTCATCATTGTATGAATGAAGCGTGTGCCCTCCTGTGATGGAGTGGCGGTATCTTATGAAAGAAATATAGGTACAACTTTTTTAATTTTTTCATTATAGCTCTCAGCTTGAATTTATTTCGCTGTTTTGACATTCATGTTGTACTGTCCTCAGCATGCTATAAGTAAAGGAAGTGTTAGTTATTTAGGTCTTCGTGCCTCCTTTTATCTTTCTGTACATTTCTGTCAACTTATATGACTCATTTTGAACAGTTAATATTGTGTAAATAAAAATCTCAAAATCTGAACTCTATCGAATATCCAATTTTCTTCATGATCTCATTTCGATAACACTTAAGGTTCATCTTAGTTTCATGCTTAACGTGAATTATCGAGTACAACATGTTATGTTAACAGAAAAGAAACTAAAAACGCACTTGTTTGGCTTACAGGAGTGCTGGTAAGGTACAACTCTCACTGACTTCGTTTGTCCAAATATTCATTACACCCATATCAATATCAACGACTTGTGCATGAAATTTGCACAAAAACCTAAACTGAACAATGGTATAACTGTTACCGTATAGGTTTCAGAGTAAGATTTCATCGGCTTCAGTATCCCTTGTTTTCGCTGGCCGATGAGCTGGAGAAAGGCCAACAGGGTTTTAGGAAATGATTCACGCAGCAACTCGCAAAGCATGGATTAGTGTAGGTAGACAGAAGGTATGTAAATAAAAACAAGTTATAATCCTTCAGGTCTCCACAGAAATGTTATCCGGAAACTACACAGTGCTAAACTGTAGATATTCTGAACTGGTAAATATTTAACGAGTTTTCACCTGAGTAGTGTGATATTGCTTTGTCGCTCGTTGTCGTCTCCAACCGACTAAAGACGATTTACTTAGGAGAAAAGGATATAATCTGAACAACTGCACGTGAAGGGTAAGATTTAAATGTTCATAATTGCACGTAAAACGGAAGATTATCTCCAAATAAAGGACATAGAGGGAAACCTATTTCTAATACTACCTACATACGGTAAAGGGTAAGCGTTATCTACTTTCCTTAAGTAAAAGGAAACATTACTACTCTAATAGCATGTGAAGGGTTTAATGCTACTTATAATGCACGTTATAGTAAGATTACACTACTCATACTGTGCGCATTTACGGTAAAGGGTAAAGCTTTACTTCTCATACTTAACGTAAATGGGAAAAAATACTGATAAAACTGGGCGTAAAGGTAGTGTTTCACTACAACTAATGTACGTTAAATATTAAACCACCAATACCGTAAGTAAAGTTTAAGATATCACCACTAGTATTGTACGTACAGGGTCAGATTGTTGTACATGGTAACACATTTTACTGGTAAAGCTTAATGCAGGTTGGTAAAATTTTACCCTTTTCTTAATTTATTTAGCGAAATCCTTTTTAAAAGCTTTTATTTTATGTTAACAGTACAGTATCATTGCTCATTTTCACAAGAGATTAAACTTGACGAATTTCTCAAATGTGCAAAAGACTGCGAATATAATGTTTATACATTTAAGAAAGAAGATAAAACATGAAGGTCAACAACAATAGTTTCAGTCTCTTTGTTTGAAATAAAAAAATAAATGAATGGAAAAGAAACACTTAAAATTGTATATAGGGCAAACGTGATAACGACTGCATTGTTTGGTACCAATATATTATTTGGTCGAACGTCTGTGATAGCTAAGAACTTCTACACTGAAATGCTTCTTTATTTTGCTTACTTCATTTGCTGATTAATACACGTATCTAGATGTATGCTTGTCTTGGTTCAAATAGCTTCAGGTGAACGTCACCTTCACGTTCTTTTCTGCTAGGAGGCAGCTGTGACTCTTACATAAGGTGTATGATTGCTTGAGAACTAAATTATTTCGAAAGAAAGTGCTTTGATAACACAAACCGAGTATTTAGTTGTATGGCGTCACATGCAATAACGTGATTGGTTTATGAACCTCACTGTTACTTGTTCTGCCTAATTTAACATGTATACCGACTCGTGGTATAAACGACGGGCACGTTGCCCCTGGAAGATATAAATACAGGAAACATTACTAACTTCTCACGATATTTGGCATCTAGACGTTTGTTAAAACATGGGTGGGCTTTACTAATAGCAAGTAAATTATTGTTTACTATCACAAATGAACAAAAAATGTCATCATGTATTTGAACCCTCACTTGCCCCATAGCATTTTGTGTGTTGTGAGGAAACTGATGACAGGGCAAAACCATCATTATGTATATAGCTAAGGATATGTACAATGGACATTTGATCTATCTTAAATCGAATGTTCTTATCTGCGACTGAAAAAGTCTTTTTAAGTGTTCCAGCAATTGGACACTTTTTATTATAATGTACTATTTACAACAACTATCCACTCCACCTGTTTAGATGTTATTGGAAAACAAACTACAAACTATTGTTTTTCTTCTTTCTGGTTGTTTGATGTAGAATACTGTTAATATAAGATTTCCAATGTGTACCTTTGATCTAAACGGCACGAAAATACCTACGAACAATTTATTTTAATAATAGTACTTATTGAATAATACAGAGCAAAGCTTTACATTCACGTTACGTTTTGAGAAGTTAAAAATTAAACATACGAGATAGAAAACTAAATATCACACACACACGTTGAATAAACTCACTGATTTATCCACTCCTTTTCATTATACCAGACACAGGTAACTACCGATTACCTGTAATTACCTTTGACACCTGAGTAGGGAGAGGCTGTGTGGATTAGAGGTTACCACACGGAATATTGTAATCATTTAACCTTGGTATAATTACCTGTTGATAATTATAGGTATGCTAGATATCTGTAATAATTAATTCCTTAGAACCAGTGAAGGGAAATTGAATATTGTATATAGAAACGTTCAGGTAAATGATAGGCCTTTTTCGGCAGGTAATGTGTATTTGACTCCTTGTTGAACTAATGAGTATGTGAGTAATTATATACTACGTGTTTAACGTACCGTGAGTGACGTAAATCAGAACCTTGTCCATGACGACGACTTCGTTTACATGTATAATAATAGTAATTACAAATGTTGATGTAAATAAAAAATAAACAAAAAAACAATAGTTTCTTATCAGCGATAGATATAATGCTGATGCTACAGTTTCAGCATAATTTGGTTTCAAGCATAATATTGACATTTTCTTTATTCTTTTTCTAAGGTATCATCATCATCATCACAGCAAAATCTCGGTTTTAAGCTCAGCAGTGTTCATTTAATATAAACTTTATTTCATTCCAAATCAAGGAGCATTACACCACATAACATACAAAGTACAGAGGAATGGGAT
>JAUMHH010034892.1:0-10200 GCA_032359455.1 Chlamys rubida
ATTCTAATGACGTCACACTTGACAACAAGGCTGCGCGCCATTTTGAATGGGATACTCAATGCAATTTCGACGTTTTCTGCTATTTTCGCGTATGATTGCTTATAAAAATGTTATTAATTGTATATTTATGTAAATACTTAAGTGTAGGTACCAAACATTTACCAGAACAACCGGTTATTCTCCCGTCGCTTCATATAAATCTGAACAAAAAATTGTTGCCTTTGAATGCAGCGAATAGATGATACTGTTATGATTGAATTGGTCAATACCAAAAAGCGATATTTTTGATATTTGTCACTGTTTGAAAGATATCAGTTTTATCAAGTTGATAACTTCAATATTTCATTGGCAAAAATGTAATAAATACTGATATTTTTGTCACTGTCACTAATTTTCTTAAATGTGAGGCATTACTTGCCGACACCATTTTTGAGTTCACCTTTGAAGACATTCTTCAAATGCAGATATTAACAAGATGGTTGAGTTCTGCACTAAAATGTATTTGAATGATGAAAAGTTTTTCTGTTGAGTCATATATATAAGCACACTGTAGTTGTCTCCCCTCCACCTCTATCTGTAAAATGTGCTTGTTTGGAAAATCTTTACCCTTAGGTTCCAAAAACATCCATAAGATCATTTTTTTTAAATTCCTTTTTTTTTTTATAAAAATTAATTTAATAGATATATAATTTGGTGTTTGAAAATGCAAATAGCTTTTATTTAATATTAATTGAATAGTATGGTCTAAATTAACATTGAATTTCTTACATGTAAACTGCCTTAAAGTATGGATATGTGGTTTTAATCTCAGTTAATCATTCCAGAATGAAGAAGTAAAGCTGACAGAGGACGGTTTGACGTTTAATGCCGAGGGGTTCGGAGTGAGCGGCCAGAATTACTATGGTATTGACATCGAGTTCTATCATCCTGTCGACCCAGAGGTACCAATCCTAGCAACATTTTTCTTCCATAACACTATATAGTTCAGGTTGTATTGCAAATTTTCAAGAAATATTACACTGTATTCAAATACACCTATTTATGTTCATGTATAAAAGTACATTTGATGTAGTTTTCATATTTTAAATGTACATAATGCTAGTTTAACAATATTTGATTTTGTTGTAAATGTCAATATGTTTATAAAGTAAAATGCATCAGTTGAGTTTATGCTTTTTCTTTAATTTAACTGCAGTACTATACATTCAAAGAGTAAATTAATTATATAACTTAGTCACAAAAGTATAATTTCAAGTACATTCTGTACAAAGTCAAATATTAGTACATTTAATATCATTGAGAAAACAACCTTCCTGAATTGATATGAACCTTTCTTTCCATTTTTGGTGGATACCATTACAATCTGACAAAAATGATTTGTGATAGATATACACTAATCATGCATAAGACATATTTATTCTAATATATCCAGGTTATATTTTAATAAATTCTAGGTATACGTATAACTTTATGATTAAAAAGAATCTCAGTCGATGGTTTAGTTTGTCATTATTTATAAAACAGATAATTTTAGTATTTTTCAAAATTAACTATAATATGCTCCATGACTTGTATTTAAAGGCTTTTCTTTATTTTAGATTTTAGCTGACAATTTGTTTGACCTGACACCATAGCAGAACAACTATTCATTTATATGTTTTTGTACATTTGTTTTGATACAGGAAAGCAAATATCGAGTGATGGGAAGATGTATTGAGTTTCAAATTAAGAAGAGTGGTGAAGGGGAGATATGGCCAAGACTTACGTATGATAAAGTCAAGCTGCCCTGGCTGAAGATTGACTTTGACAAGGTGGCATATGACGATACAGAGTCAGAGAAGGAAGAAGAACAGGTTAAAGATATTTCTATCCTTAATCTCGGCTATATGACCTCAAGAGTTAATATTCTGTTGATGGATTTGTGAAATACACAGTACATAAAGTTCATGGTGCTGCAGTGCTTGTCCAGACAGTAACTTCCAAATTGTTCAACAATATTCGATGATTTGTAGAGAGGTTGTGTATGACAAGTGTCTATGTGTGACCTTTCAATGACTTGTACAGTACGTACCCTGTCACCATCATTAATATTAGACACATAACAAAAGTGTCCATAGGCTTGTAGCGTATCCAAACCAATGTTTGATTTTGTATTGCCAACTCATACAAATTTTACACCTTTGTGTACATACTGGTCATTTGTCCGATGAAGGTGACAGGTCTCGTATCATACGAGTCATAGAAACATCACACATAAACAGTTACTGGTTGTGATATATAACCTTTCTTCAACATTTACCAACCTGAAGAAAATGTTTAGAAATATTTTATGCCTATCATAGATATGTATTAAGACAAATTAATAAGTTGCATGTATGTCATTATCTAAATATTTTGTCTGGAGCATAAATTCTTTGCTATTTTACCTACTTTCACCAAACTTCTCACATACATGTATATCTATCTTTTGATTGTTTTTGTAGAACCCTGAACAGGCCAGATATTTGAAGGAGCTGGAGAATCAACTGTTAGCTAACCGTGATATTGGTAAACATATTTCTGTCTCACATGTACCTACAGTGACAGGTCATTGTGTAAGATTTTCTATTGGCCGCCACTCTGTTACCATCATTGTTGTTCTTAATCATAAACTAGGACTACACAATGTACATTACATTTTCAAATGTTTCTTTGCTATAAATTCTAACTTTTTTACCCCCACAAACACAATCCCAAGACATATGGTTATTTTGGTTTTAACAACATTTCTGTTATAATGTTCACCTCATGTTTCTGACTGAACTTATTATTAGTCCCCCACCGAGAACCAGGGGGGACTATAGTTTTGTGTCGTGTCCGTCCGTCCATCCTTCTGCTATCTTGTCCGATCTCTATCTCCTACACTAGCTACTTGTCACTGGAACTTCATACTTGGGGTATGGGTTCACCTTGGTGAGGCGGTGTATCAAAAGTAGGTCACTCTGGCCTACATTTTGACCTTTTACCTACATCAAAGAAAAAGTTTGTCCGGGCTCTATCTCCTACACTACTAGTTACTGAAACTTCATACTTGGTGTATGGGTTTACCTTGGTGTGGCTGTGTGTCATGTATCAAAAGTAGGTCACTCTGACCTACATTTTGACCTTTGACCTACATCAAAGAAAAAGTTTGTCCGGGCTCTATCTCCTACACTACTAGTCACTGGAACTTCATACTTAGGGTATGGGTTCACCTTGGTGAGGCAGTGTGTCGTATATCAAAGTAGGTCACTCTGTTTTTGACCTTTGACATGCATCAAAGAAAAAGTTTGTATGGGCTCTATCTCCTACACTACTAGTCACTGGAATTTCTTGCTTGGGGCATGGGTTCACTTGCATTGTAGAAGAAGCATACATAATGTCGCCAGATGCAATTTGATAGTAAAAACGATGGTCACTAACCAGTAAACATCCACCAGATTTATTTGCAATAGTAACACTGACACTATTCCTTATTGCATACGGTGGGTCTGTCAAACATTCGTATATAGAATTAGTTCCTGCACAAATTTATCATCTGTGCATTTCACAATCGGTGGGGGACTATAATTCGTCGAATTGTCTTGTTTTATGTAGACTTGTGGTTTGTTTGCTCATTTCTGTTAACCTTACCTAAACAATATGGAGCTTCTGTGTGTGCTTCAGACACTTTTGTTGCTGTTTAGGCCGAACAAAAAATATTAGGTGTTTCCGGTAACCCTACATACCCTAATTTGTTGTGCCTACCCTGAACATTTGAAGGCAATTTTTAAAGAAGCACTGTTAAAGTCAAGATCACTCTCCTATATAAACCATGTAGAATTATTTGTTAAAATAAAATTTGTAATCTACCTACCGGTACCTATCCTAAATTTTCCCCCCAACATGTTAAAGGAAACATATATTTTTGTCTGGTCTTATAATTATGACATTGATGAGTGTGGATTTCTGTATTTCTGAACAAATTTTGATTATTGTGTATAACTTTTTCTGACAGACCCATGTGTTTAAACTTATATATGTAAATTGGCATTTGTGATTTTGTTACAACTGCTGATAAATCACTGTTTTTTTTCTATCTGTGTGTCACTGTTATATTTGTTTCAGATCTGTGTGTCACTACGATAAAACTTGTTTGGGTTTTGTTTCAGAGCCATTTCCGGACGTTAAGACATGCTACCTGTTTGTATACAACTTGGTCCAATATGTCGGCTTCACGTACATATTCGCCGCTCTCACCTACCACGTCTTCAAGGACATGAATTGTAAGTCACTTCGTCACTTTGACATAAAGGGAGATAACTTAATGTGAAGAAAGGAAAATTAATTTTATCAATCAGATTGGCTTGCCAGATAAAGTTGATAACAAAAGATAACTCACACTAGCTATTTGATTTCTTCACTGTACAATTTATCAATTAATTTATGTATATATTATATTTTTTATTTTGTAAATCATATTGTATTTGATTTGGTATTCAATCACCTGTACTGTGTAAATTTAATTTTTGTTCACAGTAAAATGACTCAATTCAGTAATAAAATAAAATCAAGTCTACCTTTACCTTAGTTCTGTATATAACCTATACATTTCAACACAAGTGTATGTTTCCAATCTTATTTATGGGTCTTTTATAACTTATGTTGCAGTTGCATTTGCTAATACGCTGGAAATTTCTGGGACACAGATGCTGTTTGTACAAACATTTGCTGTCCTAGAAATTCTTCATCCTTTGTTAGGCTGGGTGAAGTCCAGTCCAGTTCCAGCCTTCATGCAGGTAACCTGGTTTATTAGCTCACTTCGCTGAAAGACAATGGTGAGATTTGGCGATAATTCTGCATCCATCATCTTTCCATACTCCGTCGTTCACATTTTGAATTCTTTTAATAGAACCATGATGCAGATAGTGGTACATATGTAGTAATTTAACTGTATATTTTTAGGATGAAGTGCTATCAACTTTGTTCAGGTTAATAACCTTGACCTTCTTCAAGGTCACATGGGTCAAATGTGTTAAAACTAGCATTGTTTACTGAGGAAAGGTGAAGATTGCACTACGCAACAGTTTCTGTATACATTGTATGAGTAGCATGATTTAAAAAGGATAATATGAATGAGAAGGTTTTCTGTAATATGAATATTCTGTTATTATATTTTTGAATTTTTAGTACTGCCAAATATTTTTATCAACTATACAGAGAGGCTAAGGAAATTGAATGTTGTTTCCATGATTTGCAGGTTATGGGTCGGAACTTCCTGTTGTTTATTGTGCTGGGGCAGGAGCCGAGATTACATGACAAGTCAATAGTGTTCATCTTGTTTATGGTCTGGAGTGCCATAGAAGTTGTACGGTAAGTGCTAGGAGTTTCCATTCAGCTTAGATTGATTAACAAGTTGTCGAGAAGGTTAATTTATTTACTCTTTTCTTATAAACTTCTGATTAGTTTTAAAAAGTTTTATCATACAACAAGTAGTAACTTCTGACATTCAGAAAACTTAATTCCTGGTACATTTTTATGCTTTGACAGAATAGTATGGATACTATCTTGATATTTAGGGCATAAATTATTTTTACCGTAACTTTGACATGTACATTTGAAATGGAATTACATACATTCATAACATATAACACAAATGTTATATTTGACCTAATACTAGTGTTAGAAATAGGTTGATATTTTATGATCAATCATTGGTTTCTCTTAACTACCTGATGGTTGATTAATAATCATTTTACTCCTAATAATATCTAGCAGGGAGAAGAGCTTTAAATCATGAATAACACTACTGAAATCTCCATAGTATCTTCATATCATTATTCTGACTAAAATCAGTCATGAATTTTGTAATCGATTAATCACTTTTTTTGCCTTAAGTAAAAAAAATTGATTAATCAGATCCTTACATTAACATGTAATACATGTACCAACAAAAAGACACTAAGTTGGTTGACTTAAGTAGCTGTATACTGATATCATGATAGGGATGTAAAATTAAGGTGCTAAGTCTATGCTGTGTTGTAGCTTTACAGTAATGGGTATATGAATTGTATAGGCTCTATTTGTATTTTTTTCTGTGTCTGCAGGAATTTCAGACATGTTATACATATACCTAGTATATATTATCACCACAAAGAGTGAACTAAATACAGGTGATCCTCATAGATTGGTTTTGATTACGGTATACTGGGGGAATTTTGCCCAGCAAATATTCATCCTATATCAAGAAAATCCATCTTCACTCAGTGGTAGTTTAGCCCTTCACATGTATTTATAACTATATACATATATGTTTTGCTGTATTACATTCATTTCAATATTGAAAATATAAGGTAATATTTTTGTTGAGGTCAAAAATAAAAAATTTAGAATGTAAATATAAAGAATAAACGTAAATTTTTCAATGTTCATGCGGGTATGAAAGAAACTGGTTACATACATATTTTACATGAAGCCCTATATGTATGTAACTGATTTGCATTCATACCAGCATGAACATTGAAAAAAATGCTGTTTAATCCTTATATGCATGATGGTATCTCTAGACAAGTAATCTGTGTAGGAAAATCGTCTGTATAAGTAGATAGTCTTAACTCATTCACCCCTGAAGACACATTTGAACTCTTCCAATTCAAAGGTTGGAATAGTTCATTATGAAATTGCAGGGGTGAATGAGTTAATGTCCTGAATAAAGTGTTAAGATTATAAATTTTAAACAGAGCTTGCTGAAAGTTGATACACATTGTTGTTGCCTCATATAGCATAGCGATTTACTTTAGTGTATAAGGTCTCGGCCAAGAATTGATTGATTGATAGGTTTTACGTCTGCTTCACTACCGAGTAGTTCGGTTATCAAGCAGACGAGAATTATCAACATACAGTATTTATAACAAAGGTATTGTATCCTCAGGGCGGATGGGCTAGGCCCAATCAGGGGAATGAATGTAAATCTTTAGAATTCTACTCCTTCTGTATCAGTAAAACTTTTGTCTGGAGCATTCTTCAGCTAAGGGGACTTAATGCTTTATAAACAGAGAGGGTTGGGCACATAGTGACGGCCCAAATAAGGAATTTATTAAGTAAATCTTATGACTTTCTAGACACTCGTTATAACAATTAAGCAACATACACATATTCTTCGTGAGTATGAAAAGGGGAATGCAGCCATGCTACAAGGAGGGACTCTAGGTTCCTGCCTCAATGCAGGACTTAGTCCCTGGTTCATATCTTTGGATATACAGCCAAGATCACAACCTTATAACTACATATAATTTTGCTAGGACTGAAAAGAAGAGTTCATTCTTGCTACCAGGATTGGTCTCAAAGTTTGACCTCAACCGTGAGGACTAAGTCTTTGGGTTATAACATGGAAACATTTGAGATTCCAACCCCTTTACCATATGATATAAAGTTGATTGGCATTTAGGGGCAAATCAACTTATGCTACCATGAATGCTCCCAGAATCCTAGCAAACCTTTTGGACTTTGTCCTTGTTTTACAGACAGGGGACTACACACTTTGGCTTAAATTCCAAGGTCATTGAGTAAAAGGTCACAGTAGTGGTGTTTGTCTTTTCCATTGGTCTGTCAATACGACATCTGAGGTTAGACTTTTTCATGACCCTTGATCTTTCTATATATTTTTTCCCTTGTTCATTTATAGCCCCTACAGGGTACAGGTACCTGAACCAAACTTTTCATATTTTAATTTAATTAAAGACCAGGTGAGCTATTAAGGCCCCTGCAGGCTTCTTATTATTGAAATTAATCTGTGACCTACAACAAGTCTGCACATATATATCCTCTTGAATAATGTGTTTTCACATCTCACATCTCCTGCTCTGTCATGAACTTGTTTCACTTTGTAATTGTATGAATTTTAGATGTCTGGTATTTGTGGTAGTTTGTGAGAGCCTCTGTCCAAAACTTAACCTTATTGGTAAAAACATTCAAGTCTGCTGTATTGAACAATGAACACCTCTATTAAGTGACCATCTGTACAAAGACTTTATCCTAAGTTCCTCATCATAATTGCCAACTTTTTGAAATTTCCATGGGGGAGATTTTGCATGCTCAAAATAAAAACACAAACAAAATGTGTGTATACACCCCCTAGAGACAAAATAACCCTTTAAAATGACATGAAATCATTACATCTTAGAATATAGGAACAGTTAAGCAAATTCACTGGTTGAAAACACTAAATTTAAGGGTCCAAAATTGAGAGTCTCCCTCCTAAATAGGGAGGTTGGCAAGTTCTAATGCCTCATTGTTAAGTGTAGCAGTTTCATTGTTAATTGATCATGTTTGAGAAAGAGTAAACACATAGGTGTTCAGAAACCACTATTTGGACTCTAGTTATGAATTTATAATCAGTTTATACTTTTTTGTTTCTTATTCAATTAAGAGAACTGTACAGGTATAATTATATTTTTGTGACTTCCTTAATAGTATACATACAACAATATGTGTTTATAATTTGCTGTTGATAATATATATTTATAATAAGTACATTTTTCTGTTGGAAACATCAGGATGTAACAACTCCATGTCAAGAAACTGTGATACAAACCTCACCAGTAAAAGAACCAGATCCACCTATGGAGGGAAATCAACTACAAGGGCAGACAACTCCATATCTAAACCATCAGGGTCAACAGCATAGAGAATATAAATACATTCTCACTCCAACTCAACATCAGATTCAAAGGCAGCAAAAAGCTTCTACAAGGCAGCAGAATCGTAGAATTATCAATAAAAAGACAGGTAAAATGTAGACCTTTTTAGCTCACCTAGTGTGAATTGCCTGTGAGTGATATGTGATGATTATTATGATAAAGAAGCTCGGCATGTGTTTATCCTGGTTTGGTAATACACGAGGGTCCTTTCATCTGTACGACTTTGTATCACTACATTGTATGTCTGAGGCATATCTCACATTCTAAGTTTCCATAAGTTGCGAAAGGACTTCGGGCATTATGGGTCAAATCGCCTGTCCTCTTTGATTCGTCATCCGTCCGTCCTTAAATAATTCTTGTTATCCCTATTTCCCAGAAAGTACTGGAGGGATCTTTCTCTTATATATTATGTTAGTTCCCCTTGGTCCATATTTGTGCATATTTAATTTTGAGACTGATCAAATAAACGTAATGGCTGACACGGCCATCTTTGATTTTGACAGTTCAGATTTATTATCCCTATTTCTGAGGAAGAACTGGAAGGATCTTTCATAATTATGTAAGATCCCGATGGATTTTGACAGTTAAAGTTTGTTATCACTATTTCTCAGAAAATGTGTAAGGGATCTTTATCAAATTTGATATGTAGGTTCCCCCTAATCTCTAGTTGTGCAGCTTTACTTTTGAGACTGAGTGATGGGATGAACAAAATGGCTGTCATTTTAGATTTTGGTAGTTGATGTTTGTTTAATTACATGTGTATCTCTATTTCTCCGAAAGTTCTTGAAAGTGTTGAGGGATCTTTCTCAAATATGATATGTAGGTTCCTCTTGATCTTTAGTTGTGCATCTTTACCTTTGAGACTGATCATGATCGGATAAACAAAATGGCCGACAGGTGGCCATCTTGGATTTTGATACGGTGTTTGTTATCTCTATCTCTCAGAAAGTACTGGAAGGATCTTTCTCAGATTTGATACGTAGGTTGCCCTTGAGCTGTAGACTAGTTGTACAGGTTTACTTGGAGATGTAAATAGCACACAATAGATTATATTTACACATTTTATTGTAAAAAATGTGGATTTATACCTGTCTTTGTTATGCAGTATGTACATGTATCTCCTATACCGGTTATCAAATGAATTTGAAAGTTCATATTTGCGTACTTCATTTTTTCCAGATTACGAATTAATATAACAATTAATTCTAAATCTCTGATGAGGCCATACATGACCGTTATTGCCTTTAGTCCTTTTGTATTATAGTTCCTTTAAATTTAGGATTGGCAGTGTTACATGCTGAAATGAGGCTGTAGCCCCGCTAATAACAGTTAAACTTTACTTATTAACAATTATGGAACAATTTCTACCAACATACATTTAATACTCTTGTCAGCCCGAATGGTTGCACAAAGGGGATCTTAATGTGGGGGGAAAACCCAAATGGTCTGGCAGGTGACCCCCATACCTTTTTTATGACTGATCAATGTATTATTGAAATCTGGC
>JAUMHH010034903.1:0-10198 GCA_032359455.1 Chlamys rubida
GAGCCAGGGTCAAAGTCAGAGATCCACTTTGTCTTTGACCTTTGGACCCAAATGACCTTGACCTTTAACCCAGTGACACTGATCTTTGGTCAGTTAACTTATTCTTTAATTCCAACAAACGTTGCTTCATAATATCATAACAAAATGTTCATCAGTGAAAAATATAAAACTTGATCTTGACCTTGAACGTTTGGACCCCATAACCTGGACCTTTGGTCAGTTGACTCAGTGTGAAGTTCTGAACAACTTTGCTTCATAATAACATAAAAAAAATGTCCATCAGTAAAAAGATACAATAGTTGACCTTGACATTGACCCAGTGACCTTGACCTTAGGTCAGTTGACTCCTTGTTAAATTCCGACCAACTTTGCTTCATAATGTCATAACAAAATGGTCATCAGTGAAAATAAACAAAATTTGACCTTGAACTTTGACCTAGTGACCTTGAACTTTTGTCAATTAATTCCTTGTTTAACCAACATTGCTTCAAAGTGTCATAACGAAATGTTCACCAGTGAAAATATACAAAATTTGACCTTGACTTTTGACCCAGTGACATTGACCTTAAGTCAGTTGACTCTTTGTTAGATTCCGACCAACATTGTTTCATAGTGTCATAACAAAATTAGTGTCATAGCAAAATGTTCATCAGTGAAAAGATACAAAATTTTACCTTGACCTTTGAGCCAATGACCTTAACCTTTGGTCAGTTAACTCTTTGTTCAATTCCGACCACTTTTTCTTCATAATGTCAAAAAATGCTGATTAGTGAAAAGCTACAAAATTTGACCTTGACCTTTGACACGATGACCTTTACCTTTGGTCAGTTGACTTCTTGTTCAATCCTGATCAACTTTGCTTCAACACGTCTTAACAAAATGTTTATCAGTGAAAAGATGCAAAATTTGACATTGACCTCTGAACCTAATGACCTTGACCTGTGACCTTGACTTTTTACCTCAGTGTGTCTCATTGTTTAATTCCGACCAACTTTGTTTCATAATGTCATAAAATTCTCATTAGTGAAAAGCTACAAAATTTGACCTTGACCTTTGACCCAGTGACCTTGACCTCTGACCCGATGACCTGTCCAAACAAAATGTTCATCAGTGAAAAGATGCAGAATTTGACCTTAACCCTTGAAAGTAATGACCTTGACCTTTGAAACTAATGACCTTGACCTTTTACCTTGACCTTTGGTCAGTTGACTCCTCCTTGTTTAATTCTGATCAAATTTGCTTCATCATGTCATAACAAAATGTTCATCAGTGAAAAGATGCAAAATTTGACCTTGACCTTTGAACCTAATGACCTTTTCCTTTGACCTTGACTTTTTACCTCAGTGTGTCTCTTTGTTTAATTCCGACCAACTTTGCTTCATAATGTCATAAAATGCATATTCGTGAAAAGCTACAAAATTTGACCTTAACCTTTGAATCATCATGTAAAATTTTAAAACATACTCCATTTACTTCCATCAATATTGTGCAAAAGAAAAAAAACGAACAGACAGACGGACGGGGTGACGGATGGACGGACGCAGACAAAACCTATAGTCCCCCCGGTTTCACCGGTAGGGGACTAATAAACGATTCAGTGAAGAGGTATTATAATGTTTTTTTTTCCAAAGGTGGTAGTATCCGATTCATCGAGCAGTTATTCAAAGTGATTTCATTCCTTCGTATGGTTGATGGTCGGATTGTAACTAGTAACTTTCATAGTTTGAAATATCGAAAAGTATTGAAAAACGGACGGACCACTAGTACTTACCCTATCATTTGGGTTTAACGTCTCCAGAACAGTATTAGCGGCGTCTTGTGCGATTTTCATCAACCTGACACCATTGTGCAGTGCAGCCATTGACCCTGATCGGTCCAGTATGACGACCACGTCCTTATGAACAGGAGTAGCCGTCGCCACATAGAACGGTCTGCAAGTAGTTTAAGTAGCAAGAAATAAGATTGAGCCTGATGAATAAACCTCCAAGTGTCACTATATATCAAGTATTGGGATACAAATATAAACATTATCATACATTAACTATAAGTGTAATGTTACAATCAAACAACTATATTTCTTAATTCAATGCATCGGAATAACTATATATTCATTAACAATTGTCAATCGTATATAATACTATGGATGTTGAATTATGGTCATTATCCAGCATGTATGTATGCATCTTAGAGTTGAATAATTAGGAGTTTGCGCTCCTTTCTGCTGCAGTTTTTGTGACACTACAATGTAAATAATCATGATAGTAATACCTTGCATTGTAAAAATGGAATCCTTTGGATGACTGTAAGTTAACCTCCGATATAAGTTACATCCAATCGTGTAATGCACGACAGAAGTTTACCGGATACAATTTCAATATAAGACCATGTTCTCCATTACATATAATAGTATCAGAATAGTCACAATTGGCTAGGCAGCCACTCCTTTTCGCACCCTAGTGGATGAACAAATACCATGTTTAATTGTATGGCTATCGAAAGATTATTAATTGACCATGCATCATCAATGAGCTATTAATGAAGTGTGATAATTTCTATTATTTTCAATTATTTTATTTATTTACCTTTTTGTAACTGGAACAGCAATAAATTGATGCATCAATTGTGTTTATTCAACCATGTGTGTCAACTTTATTTTTTTCTTGTGAAAATAGAAATAAATAAAACAAAAAGCTAACCACCTGAAACGTGGGTCATAGTTGTCACAGTCGCTCTGTCGGACGGACGGCCAGCTGAGGTAGTAACCTTCCTCGCTGGCAAAGTACTGCCACTTTAGGTTGGGGTTTAGGCGAGCATTCTCCCTCATAACATCCTCTACAGCCTGTGTGGGATAGTTCCGGTTTGGGGATGCATCCTTCGATATCTGCATACACGATCTATCCAACGCCACCTTTAATAACAGAATGCTATTATTAGCAATGCTTAACGGCACATCAACACAGAAGCGGTCATTAGGGCCAACAAACGGTCGACAAAAACAAATGCAAAACAAAAACATCAAACAAAGTTAAAGTTAAAAAACAAACATCAACTTGAAAATTGAAAATGGCTATGGTGACTCATATTTTATTAAAAAGTCCAAAAGCTTTCAAATTGTAGAGACAGACAAAAAATAAAAGACATTTAAAACATGTAACGTTATCATAGAAATGTTCTCGAGTTTATTGAAGGTCGACGCAGTCTAATAACAAGTGATTTACTGTAACTGGTTCAACACTTCTTATTAGATTGCGTCGACCTTCAGTCAACTCGAGAACATTTCTATAATAACGTTACATGTCCTAAATAGAGTAAAAACAACTGAATAAACATACCCTACGTAATAAAGCGAATACCCTACGTAATAAAGCGAGAACAGTTATCAGATTTCCATAACCATACATTTTAAAGAAAATATCAATATTTATCTCTGTTTTTGTATGTCTGAATACTTGCTTAATTTAAAATTGACATTAGTTCCTTCGATAAGGATAAGAAAATTATGAACGAGTCAACTCATTGGTTTGTGTTGAAAAATTAAAACCACGTTACTTACGACATTCTGCTTTGGAATAACGCTTGGTTCTATACTATAATTAAATGTGTGTTGTAAAATCCACGAATAGGTATTATCTAAACTAACGAACATCCACCGTCCAAACTTACATCAGTTTTGAACTTTGAACTGTAAGAGACCCCGACACTCTCGCAGCACTGGGAAGATAAGAGGGTAGGAGAGAAGTTTCCTTCCTCTGCTTCCACTACCTCTTTGATTTTCTTTGCTGCTGATACGGGTCCGTCAAACTTGACTCCCAATGAACTGGAAATCTGGCGGTAGAAGAAAGAATTAGCAATGTCATATATCACCTGTCGACAATACTGAAACCACAGGCGGATAACCAAAGGTCATATCAAAATTGCAGTGGTGGATTTACATGTGTATCTGATAGTTCTATCTGGGAGAGTCACAGCTGTTTTAATTCCATAAAGTATCAACAGCATTCTACATAAATTTTTTTTTTTTATTAAAATATCACCTCAAATGTAGAATTTTAATCAATGCAAAATCCACCGAAATCATATCAAACAAATATGTAATGTTAGACATACAGAGGTTCCCCAACAGTGCTTGGTGGTTACCATGTTTATCTTACTCCACTTAGTTAACAGCAAATCTCGTTACAATATGAAAATTAACTAATGATAGTTAAAAAAAACATGATAAGCAGCCATCAGGAGTTTAGGGGGAAATGTTTGTTTCCTTTTGAAATGAAAAGATTTTTGGTTTCCGATCGGGGTAACAATTGACATGAATCCCCCGATCGGGGTAACAATTGACATGAATCCCTCGATCGGGGTAACAATTGACATGAATCCCCCGATCGGGGTAACAATTGACATGAATCCCCCGATCGGGGTAACAATTGACATGAATCATGACGTCGCAATGGAAGTTAATTGCGCAAATCTTTCTTATGTGACGTCATAATTAAATCGGGGTAACAATTGACATGAATCATGACGTCTCAATGGAAGTTAATTGCGTAAATCATTCTTACGTGACGTCATAATTAAATCGGGGTAAAAATTGACATGAATCATGACGTCGCAATGGAAGTAAATTGCGCAAATCATTCTTACGTGACGTCATAATTAAATTGTTGACAGATAAAATCATGTCCAGTAGTGGGTAACCAAAAACGTTAACTAATCCAAGACGGTTTATCCAATAAGTCGGGATTGAGGCACACTATAACGGTTGTCGGGGGAAGTACATTCTATACGAGTGTAATCTCGACATTTGTGCCGTCTGTTCAACGATTGCAGCATGTTTTGAAATGCTAAGGATCACAAATATTTCAGAATCAAAAACGGCAAGCCAATTGAAACATGGTTGTTGCTTTTGTAAAAACAATTTCAATCGTACAATACTATACACGATGTGTAGTAAAGTGTGTAGGTGATAACAACACTGGGGTACAGAACTGGAACAAAAGACCTTAACTGTTACAGATCAAAGATTATTTCCATAAAACAGCAATTCTAGATACTGATCTCATTGTCATGATCAAATAACACTCTACTCCAACAATCTCATAAACAACGTAATGATATAAATTATATACCTAAAAATAATGCATCGATACTAAATGGAAGCATTTTTTCTGTTTATCTTTAGATTGCATTGTAGTTTTACAACACAAAATGAATTGATCTTAAGCCGCACGTTCACAGAAATTACAAATGTTTTGTGATAAACAATTACTTACTTCTGTTACAAGACTCACTCCTTCAACGACGAAAGATTCGGATTGGGCATCATTGTAGAATGTCTGTTAATAAAAGTGTGAAAGCATTAAATTGCAATTACATTGTCTATATGTAAAATGTATATATTTATATTTCAGAATAGGTTCATGATCCCTTCATATTAATAGCAGTAAGATGCCTCACAGAATCAGTTTTTCGGGAGTTTTCGACGCTCGGCGTGTCACTTGACAAAACGATGACAGATGTAGTGGAAATGAACCGAACCCGAACCACATCCTCAACCAACACTATTAGGTCAAACAATGCTGTCCAGGGTCACGTGATACACGTTACACCTGAGAAAGGCATCGAAAACATATACTTAATATATTCTATAAGTCTAAAATTAAACACAGAAAAATCTAGTACTTGTATATACTCGTATAGTCCAGTACACGTGTACGATTTCAAACACCGAGTATAACATGTGTATGTGTGTGTAAAGAATATACAAACATTCACGAATGGTTGACCATACCATGTTCCAACATCAATTTATTCACCTCAAAACAGTCAATACATTGCAGTTGATATATTCTAGATAAGCTAGATAAAGCGGTAAAATTAAGAGTTTCTAATGACATGTCGTCAACATAAGACCATGGAAGAAATGTTATATCGATAACCAATTAAAACAAATACATCTATAAAGAAATCACGAGTTACCTGTTACGAAAACTATGAAGACTCGTACCTGTATATCGGAAAATCCAACCTTGTCTGTAAATGTTTTTACAGTTGAGCTGAAAATGTTTCCGTTTATTAGAGCAGAGTATGTTATCGGGCTTGAAATTGTTATTAGCAGTATTATTACAAGCCCTCCACTTATAGGGCTTTGTCCTCTCCCCATTACTGATTAACGTCTTTATTTGAATGCGTGTTCCTAAAACAAAAACAAAACAAAACAATTAAATGTAGGATATAAACATATTTGTTTTTATAGATTATATCGTTAACACTGTATACCAATACAGAGGAGCCAAGCAATTTGTTAAGGATACTGGGTAGACAATTGGTGGATTTACTATTTTATCAAAAATATTTGACAAACCATCCACGCCTTGTGATACTGTGTGATGACTTCATGAATCATGTATGCGTGTGTTACCACTTGCACTGGCTTAAATATATATGTGGTTTGTCAAACTATAAAAAGCTTTGTGGCGACATATAGGTTGTTACACATCTCATGCAGTAAACATCCACCGTAGTAAACGTGAGAGGGGGCAGTTTATTTTGATCAGCTCTGAATTCTTGGCTAATAATATATTAATTAGTTAAAACTTGATTTACCTTTTAGAAATTAATAACACAAAGGTACAAAGGTTTCTTTTACAAGTATAATTAGGAGTATAATTGTAACAAATATCACAGAAATCATAAAGATGTAGATTTCATGAACGTATTTTGAAGTCTGTATAGCTCAACTAAAACGTACAACAATGCATTACAGGTATGATAAGCTTGAAGCTATATTACAAATGGAGATGAATTTTAAAATACAAGGGTTATGTTCGATAGGAAAGGAATTCGACCAAAATGACACACATATTGGCTGAACAGTTACTTACAGGGTCTAAACTAAATCACATCGTACGACTTATTTCATTTGTGATATACTTATAATGATAGATGTAAATATCTTTGTATTAAATCAAATAAACTTTAAAGTATCTGTACCCTAACTGTCTGTAAGTTTGCGGTCAGCTATCGGATGTGCAGGATTATATTCTGAGTGATACATGGTATAACTGCAGTGGAACCCACAGGGCTGGTTTCCAGTGTAACCAACTAAAGAAACTAAATCCCTACGTCAGTTGACAGTCAGCTGAGCACGAGTTGTTTTGGTGTTTAGTTATTTAAACTGGACGTGATATCGTTAAATACCTATCCTTTAAAATATATATAAGAGTGGTGACCACAGATAGTAATCATGTATGACGTCACGGTTATGCATTGGCAAACAGACTTATCCTTTATAATATAAACATAAATATATACACATGTAATTAAGCTTACAATAATAATTATACATGTAACATGTGTGCAAGTGAAATCTTGTCATGATAATAGAATCTTGAAACACTTGTTCCTAGCTCCCTTAATGTAATACTATCAACATAATACTATCAAGATAATATAATCTAATTAATCTTGTAACACTTGTACATATAGCTCCCTTAATGTAATACTATCAAGATAATACTATCAAGATAATATAACCTAATTAATCTTGTAACACTTGTACATATAGCTCCCTTAATGTAATACTATCAAGATAATATAATCTTGTAACACTTGTACATATAGCTCCCTTAATGTAATCTTATCATGATAATGGAATATTGAAACACTTGTCCCTATAGCTCAATGTATTTCATCAAGATAATGTAATCTTGAAACACTTTAAGATATAGCTCAATGCAATCTTATCAACATAATGGAAAATTTAAAAACTTGTGTATGTTTTCTTATCAGAATAATGTAAACTTGAAGCACTTGTGTATGTAGTAGTACCTATTCAGTATTATCACTATATTATAAACAGGTTAATTACGCAGACTACATATTATAGGGGGTATTTTTCCGGTCGCACCGGTAGGTTTGTTGATTTGACCAGGACGTCTACGTCTCTGATTTGACATTGCAATTTACTTCCATTCGGTTAAATTCGTTCTTTAAACCAATCGGCACTTCCTGGTGTATTAAATCATGAGAAAACGGGTGCTGGTTTAGACATTTTGGTACAGAATCAGTAGATCGTTCGTTACAATGACATACCCGACATACCTTCAACCTTGATAATTGATTACCCTAGCATATATCTGTATATATATCGACACCCCAGCCCCATCCCCCGTACATGTCTAAGGATTGTATCATCTGTCTGTGATATCAACATCCCTACTCACCTGTATAGTCAGTGACAGTTCGTAAACAGCAAAAACGAGCACAGGTGTAGTCCTCTACATATATACGTAAATTATGGCACACCTTTGGGTCCCGACACGGTCGGTTGCACACCATCGGGTTTTCCCTATACCGTGTGACACATCAATAACGTCTAAATATTCCACTAAAAAACCTGTTACACATAGGATTGTGAAATAAACAAGATCCGCGAGGTTAATTTCCATTATCACCTGGAAATCAATAGTCGTTTTAATATTTCAACGTCACATATATAATCAGCAACGGATACATACGGACTACATACTATGATCTTACAAGTATATAGGCAGTATAGCTATAGTCAGAATTAGATTTCTAGTATTGTCTTTGATTGGCGTACGGCAGCGGTTATAAAATAACGTAATCAACGCCGGGTACCGGTAGTCTAGCTGGAGAGAGGCGAGTGGAGGAACACGTAAAAATGTAATTAGAGTGTCTGTGTGATCACTGTCTTGTGTGCTTACACACATAGACTGAAGATAATATACTTTTGCATAGAAGACCAGAAAGGTACCAGATTATTCCAGATATAAAAACTGTTAATCAATTAATTTGCATTCCCAAAGTTTGTATGTCTGTAAATTTGTGCATGTTACCTTTGTCAAAACCATGTGTTATGACAAGCTCTGTAGTTGCATACTAATTTATATGTAACGATTTCCACCCCGTCGCCGTATTTCTGTCCAATATGTTGTGGTGAACAAACACTTTATGGGAGAAATAGGGAAACAGAGTGGGTTACATAAATTCAGGTTCGCTCCTGTCCAGTATCTTGGAAGTTGAAAGAAGTTGACAAACACTTGAATACAAATACTAAGTTCATTTAATATTGAAGAATGGATAGTATTAATTACAATATAATTTGACAATCATTACCGCTATGTAAACACTATTGACGGTATTTTGGGAGAAATCTGGTAGTCTGAAATCTCGGAATTAGTAACTTATCCTTAGCTCGAGTTGCTTCCCTTGTATCGTGAATTACAATCAGCTTCACTATAAATAGTATGTAATCATTCTTGATTATGATTAGTTATGTAGCTTATAAATTCGTAACATAGATATATATACATACGAAAAAAGCACCCGAAGTCCTTGTGATGTTTAAATATAAAAGAATTGATAAAAGAGTTTCTTAGTACTTCCCTAGTACTTCCATCTCTTTGGAGGTTCAATTGAGAACATGTTTATTTATGTTGACAAGACAACAAAACAACATAAATATATGTTAAAGTTGTGTTCTTGTCCTGTCGACATACACAAATACTTCCCCTGTCGAACCTATATAGAGATGATTGTACTAGGGAAGTACTTGCCCTGAAAATTGGACCAATTCCTTTGTCTGCACTGTCGTTATTACTTCTTTGACCATGTATCTATCTAAGTAAACGCATCCAACCAACATTTGTTAGTTCGGTCTGTCCATTTGTTGCAATTGCCTATACTTCATTTCACAATTGCTTTTACCCATAATTTTTATGAACATAAATAATCGCCAACGAAAGTAACAAAATTGAAAACTATCCCTTTCATTAATAGAAGTCTGTTTCTGATTCAAACGCGATTTCATCACTAAAACTCCGTGTCCAGTGTTCTGAAAAGGTTAAATATTAGTGTTTCTTTTATCCAACAAGTTTCCATTCCCATCCATTGTGTAAGTGTTATAAATAACACGATAGCAATATAAACTTTTCAGTTTGTCTCATTGATCCAGTTATAGAGCTGTCATTTATATTATAAATGGTTGTTTGCTCAGTAATGGTCGGGAAATACAGATTTTTCAGAAATCTTCCGGTGGCGTGTTTTCTTGTCGTGTTGATGACCTGTACAACAAGATGATGTTATCTTTACACTCTGTAGACCACCGTGTACAACCCCCACATCGGGGGCGTTAAAGTGTAAGCACCGGGGGATACGAATTGAAGCGGGTGAAAACGAG
>JAUMHH010034914.1:0-10198 GCA_032359455.1 Chlamys rubida
TTGCACACAGGGGAGGCCGTCCTTAAATGACCATAGCTGTTGATAGGACGTTAAACAATACTAAACCAAACCAAAGTCCAAACCCTTGAACTATGTCAATGATCCGATCAATACTACTTTGCATAACTCCTTATCAAAATAAATATCAATACTAGAGTAAGTATACGCGATTTGGTACAGGGCATAATTTCGTACACTAAATAGATTGTTCTTCATTTTGAATATATCAAAAAGAAGCTCAAATATAATAAATAACAGCGTTTTTTAACGTACACGCCCACTCAATGACAGGGCAGCTATCGTAGGGAACAATCATTATTTCGAAATTGATCTGAAACATTTGCTTGTTTTTAGCCTTAAAAACCTTCTGGAGCATTGAAATTGTTTAATAAAACTTCCAATATGAAAATCGGCAACTCTTAATACAATATATTGAATATATAATTCGATATATACTTATAATCGCCATATCTAAGAATAGCACAATTGTAAAGTGAACGAAATCACGCCCCGACAAAGGGAGATCATCCAAAAGGCCTGATACTCGTCCAGCAATAAGTTCTTTCTACATTTTCCTGTATGCTTATATTTCATTCTCCTTAATTGAAACAACCTATTCTACATATACTATGCGCAAAGAAGGCCTTGGTAGGACAACAGAAAACCTGACCAAAACCCTGACACATACTCATCAATCGATGATCTATCAGAATGGCACTGGAGGAGATTTTCGGGAACTACGTTGATAATTGGAGTTTAACCTAGTATCAGTAAATCTGACATTTCCCCTGCCTTGCGATTTTCTTTTCTAGAAGAGTCTTTGCCTCCTTACCTAAAAGCAAAATTCATAACATATTCAGATCGGGGGGCATTTTGGTTACAATTTATCATTTTTATGGTCAATACCTGGTCAATCAAATACCAACTAATTTCAAAAAATATGTAGATAGTTGAAACATCTGTCCACATATTTATGTCCATACTTTTAGTATGGATATTATGTTTCACTGCATTAGAAACGTTCATCCCGAGATCATTCAGCCAACTAGCAGCATGGAACTCCGTAGGGTGAAACCGACATAGAACACGATTTGTGGTTGTCGAAGGGGGGTTGAACATCAGGACAATTACACACATCAACAGGGGTGACTTCATTTTCTAGCCTGGTGAGGGTCACTCTAGAGGTCGCCAGTTCCACCACCTCATCTTGGGGATAGCACACTGGTTGCCGCAGCACCCATGCCCTGGTTATCTATATCTGCACTCGTGTACTGATGTTGTCCTCTTCTTAACCCCTTACTCTCTCATGGTTGGCTGCTGCTATTTGAAACAAAAATAAACAGAAAAACTATAATGATAAACCCAACATAGACGACAGACATCAATCATAACAAAGAGAAAGATGGGTAAGAATTAAACAAATATGATATACTCATAACTCTGAATTCGAAGTGCTTAACGGATTGAAAGGGAGGATCCGGGTGAACAGCTATAACCCGATGTGTTTTTAAAATTGGCGCATTGAAAATTCTTCTTGCTTTTGGTACAGTGTTAACCTCTGGTTTTATCAGAGGTCAAACTTTAGTACTTAAAAATAAAAATATGTTGGTAGTATTTTTTTTATATGTTTGCCAAATTGTCAACTCAATGACCCATCAGCTGGTTAAGATACATTAATAATACAAGGGTTAATGTCAAAGGCTTTATCATACGTATCGGTAAAAAGCCCGTAGAAATGTAAGCCAACAATTTCAATCTTTTTTCAATTTTTGACGTGATGAAATTAATATGGAGGGCTTTTTACTTTCACTTTTATTTTCCAATAATGAACACTCCACAGATATCACTCTGCAATAGCTCAAAATCAGAAATATCTTAAAGGGTTAAAAGATTGTTTTTTTATCAGCAGTTAACAGTTAAAATAAAATATATCAAGTAATAATAGACCCTAGATTGATACCAGCTTACTGGTCTGTTTTAACTTTACTATTCTTTCCAGAAAAGTAAAGATTAATGTTGTTATTTCATATTTGATAGATGGACATGAAGAAAGCAGTATTTGGTGGATACGATGGTGGAGCAATAATCTTAATTGAACAAATGGTATGGCTATTTTTTTTTCATTATTTGTAGTCTGTTTATGTTGCTATATAATTATATGGATGAAAAAAGAAACATGTGTAAGAATAAGGCCATGCAATTAATGTATAACTATCTACCTAAGACGAAATGAATTCAATTACGTTTGGAATTTTCTAAATCCAATGCTAGCCAATATGTTTACATAAATAATACTGCACTGCGCTTAAAACCAAATTAAGACATATTCTAGTGTCACCAGCTGCTCTATCGTCCTTCCTGGCCCATAACTGCTAATTCGTTGTAGATAACTCAATAGAAGTGTAGAGCTTTATGAATGGTGGCAAGGCCAGGTCAGTTCCTACCTTAAGTAAGAAAAGAAAAGTATTTACTAAAAACATTAAATTATAAGCTAAAGAGTCTTATTCGATATATATTTCGTCTTAATGCTTATCTGATGTCTCTTTAAGACAAAGTGATAGCTGTATTGAATAAGTGTTAACGCATCATTTGCTCACGTCATAATCGCAACTATATCAAAATCTAAAGGAGAAAATGTTCTTTAGCTCTCCCTGTTTGTTCGGTAATTTTGTTATCAGCATTACTGGCTATTGAGAAATTTACAACATTCTGATATATATAATCATAGAAGTCAACACGGCAAATGCAGTTAACAGTATACAGTAGCGTACGATGGCCATGTGTGATAGCTTTGTACAAAAATGGTTTACTTACTAAAACCAATAAAATGTATTCCGCAACATATATAAAATCGATCGTCGTAATGCCACTCAAATATAACTTCTTACGATTAACATTACTTTCCCCAAAATCAAAGAGAAAAGCGGGAAGGAGAGGTTCCCCCGCTCCACAATTTCCGTTTAGTTCTCTTTCCGGTTTTTTATAAGCCATTGAAATGTTAAATTATGATCGCTTAACATTTCACTTGTTGGCCTTTTTTCTACATTCAGTAATGCAACATGTGGTATATCGTTTCTTTGTTTGGATAAATCTGTCAATATGAACGTCAATTACATACAGAAGTAGGCAAACAGGTCCTCGGACAGATTCTTAATAAAAGAGGTAGGTAAATGGTACCAAACACGTGTTATTGACAATCCGTTAGCCTGTGAACATCCAGGGATACATTCAGGATTTCTCCTCCTTATTAGAATAGTCTCACACCAGTCTCCTTCCCCTAGAGTGCATGTATCACCTTTACTACCTCTGAAATAAACATATAATTACACGATATTGTATATTTGCAACAGAAAGTGTATGAATTATATAGCAATGTATAATACATGTACACGGTTTGTTGGTTATGAATGCAAAACAATACATGTACATAAATGTATACAACTTGATTGTGTTGTAAAAATGTTTAAAACGAAGATGCATCATAAACACATTCGCTTGAAGAAAAAACAGCCTTGTCCAAGCAGAAATTGACTTAAAAAAGTAAACCAACATGTTAACATAAAAAGTATCTGCATTGAGTGAAGTGAAGTGGAAGTGATATAATTTGTTAAACTGCTGCCGTTACGACTGGTTACATTTAATATGAATGTATGTCCAAATTAAAAAGCTTGAAATACTGATCGATTATAAGTTATCTAAAGATGGTATCAGTGAAATCAAAAATATATTTTGCAGTGGAATTGAAAAAGGGTGTGTTTTTGTTTTGGAAGAGTAATATAGGCAGAATTTTAAATTGAAATAACAGTGCTGTAATCAATATGCCATATTCTTCCAAATATTGTTTCTGTTGGAGACAACACACGAGGAGACGTGTCCTTAAATAACTTTGGCTGTTAATACATGTAGGACGTTTAACAAAATAAAACCAAACAAATTTGTCGGAGAGGCATCTACTTTCTGTTTCGCTGTTTGAAAAAACCTCACAGCAAAACATGATAAATAAATCACTGAAATACCTTTGGTTATAGAAGATATCTTTGCATACTATCATTTCTGTCTAGTTATAATAGGATGCTAATGAAACGATAAGGTCACACAAAATTAAGAAGTGCACCTAATGTACCATACATGTAAAACAAACTGATGACAATGTTAGACAAACGAGTTTTGAAAAGGAATCAATCCAAAATCCATAATGGCATATACGAGCGCTACGTTTGACGGGACGGGACTCCTCTTTTTCCTGAAAAAAATATGATTCAATTTCTCACATTTTTTGTAGTTGCTCTTCTTGACGAAACCATTCACAGTATTCAAGGTAAACGATATTCTACGATATTTTCTTAATTTTGTTTCAATATGGGTTATCGAAATGTGTTAATATAACTAGTATTGATATAAATACATGATCGCATGTGTCAAATATGTGTCACAAAATTACTAGGGACGAATTTCCTCAAATTTAATCATACTTTAACAACGACATGTTAGATTGAAGTATTTTAAATTTTCAACCGTGCTTTAAAATAGGATTTTTTCCCCAAAGAATTCGAACTTCTAGGTTCATGCTAAAATATATATAGATATACTTTGCTGGGGTGGATGGTTGTCATTTAATTTATAGCAAATATCTTCATAAAGTTTAAACCTCGCAGTAGTGAATAAAAAGAGGTTTTCAAAGATAACAATATTAAGCACATACTTATGATCGGTGACCTGCGACTTGCTGAATTAGATCTGTATTTTGGAATTTAATAAGATAAAATTTGCACGTTTTCAATGATCAGCATGTAAATCTTGCGTTGGGTCATGTTTTGCAATTTAACAATTATAAAAATAAACATTGATCTTCTACATCAAAAATGTTAATTAAACCAACAGCCATTATGATCATGACAATATGAAATGTGTTAGATCAAGGTCATAGCTTAAGGTCACACACAAAACAACGAACGACTTTCTGCCTTGCAAAATACGTTATATCTCTTGCAAATTTATCATATTTATGGCTAACAATCGTCACAAATAAATAATAATGGTTTTAATTATATGTCACGTGTATGATGTAACTTAAATGTTGCAGGAACTATTATATCTAAAAGAGGAAAAAAGACTTTGACGAAATAAAAAAAATATGAATTCTACATCTATAACAAGTGACCAGCAGCTTGCTGGAATTAATGTATTTAAAGTTTTTTTTAAATATCAACGTGTTGTATGATTACATATCCGGATTCCAAATGCATCAGATTTTATAGAAAATGCAAATATTAGACCTGTCTTTCATCGCGTACTAATACTTTTTAATATATTTTCATAATCAAAATAAACAAGTGATACATGATCGGTATAACATCCAGCTCATTGGTTCAGCATGAAAGTTACAGCGTGAAAGCTTTAAAATATTTAAGATTGCGACGTTCCTATTCTGTCTTATATATTTGTTTAGTGTAATACCCCTACGACATAATCTTCGTATTTTATTGTAACAGCAAATACAAATAGTAAATAATGTAAAGTTACCTTAATGTTTCATATCAAAGTTTAGGAACTAACAGGAAAAGAACGAAAATTATAATTTTATTTTTATAAATTGCAGACCCTCAGGATCCTTTATACTCGTTTATTGTTGCCTGGACTGAGAATAGACAAGATGGCCGCCTGGGTAAGTTTATTATAATATTAATCCCATTATAGTAGCAAAACAATAAGAATATTGTAATGCGAAAGTGAAAGATTGAAATAATACAATCAATGGACGACTTGATTATGCGATATGAAATAGTTTTTAGTTTCGGAAAACCATATAAACAGCTATCAAAAGTTTATTTAGAGCTTACCATATGACCATTTCCATATCTTACTCTGTATCAGCCCAATACTCCCATATCAGCCCGAGGGGACAATGACCAAAGGGCTGATATGCATTGAGGGCTGATACACAACAATATATTGAATTCGTCATACTCAAAAGTGTTATCATATACTGCTTTATAACACCATAATTAGCAATAACTAAAACACACATGTAAATGTATCTCTCATGCTGAATACAATCAGCCTACCTTTCAATAAAATACAATATGCAATGGGTACACTTCCTGACTTGTTCACTTACATGTACTGTTCAATGATTGAGGCGTATTTTTCTGTATAATGTGTTGAACCGGAAGTTAAATGGATATGGCACGTAACAGGCCGATACAGCGCGTGGCTTATGCACAGTAAGCAGTACCACACATGCCAAGCAACCAATATTTGAGACAAGTGTGTAATAAATAAATAAATAAACTGCTACGAATTCAACGTCAGATATATTGAATATTTCGAATGAGAAAGAATTACATAAAACTGGAGAAAACATTTGATCTATTAAGTCCTAATTTGTGACCTACTAGACTGGAGCACTTCTGATACCATTTAAACAAAATGTAATTCGTGTTGTAAACGGGAAGCGTTCTCTAGAACATTTGAATGTCCATATTTAGTCTAGATTACGCATGAGAAATCATCATATTTATATAAAAAAAATGGACTGAATGTGTATTGAACGTCACAGGCATTAAACATCTCGTCGACGGGAACGAAACATCAAACATAAGATCTAGTATTGTAGACCTGCGGCTAGGACGCTGACATTTCTCTTAAATCACAGGTGCCTGCATCGATGAACCAGCTGTTGGAGTGATCATAGTATGGCACGAAAAACACTTTCATTCAAAGTGTTGCGGGTTATCAAAAATTAAAACGCTAACTTAAACGATATGTCGTTCACCTAAGCGAACTCTGATCCAAAAAACAATAATCATGGATAAAATTGTCAACAGTAGACATTTCGACATATGTTTTCAGCTGCTTATGCGTCCAGTATCTCAGTTTATATCTATCCTTTTCCACTTATACATCATGCCCGCAAACACATAAAACACAACATTTTCTTTTGCAATATGGTCGCGTGGACATTTTTTGAGCCGTGGAAAAGTCGGAAATTATGCAATATCAAATGTTCTTATATGCCTCTCTTTTACCAGACTAGATGTTATATATAGGAATTACATGCATCCTCATTGTATTGATACATAAAACATAATACCCAGGATAAAAACCAAGGAGAACAATCTTCCATAGAAGTAAAAAAAAACACTCTGGAAAACCTTGGGCAAACCTCATGACTTTTTTCCTATAAGCAACTTTAATTTATATAAGCATGTACAAATGAACCAGGAATTATTAATTTTTGCCAACAAATATTAATTTTTGCTTCAAACCGTCTAGTCGGTTTGCGGTACATGACGTAAATGACAGGGACCATTTACACGTGCTCAAAATCTCATTTGACAAATTCACGTGCTACTCGCTTTATACTTAAAGCATCTGACCGAACAACCGACGCTGATCCGCATCTATCAATATTTATCTAATGGGATATACAGCGCGATTTGAATAGGTTTTGCAGGCATAGCCTCTACACCTTTATCTTCTGACTTAAAAAGTTGCCCCTCCTAAATTATAAAGTACTGGTGCACTGTTTTGTCATTTTTGCTCCTAACCAAGTGTCTCGCAATACTAGCAGCTAGCTCACCCATTCTTGCCGACTTCATCCCGGCTCTTCATGCCTCCTCTGTAATTGAACTCACCATTCGTAGGTCTGGAAAAATAATTACCTTTTCAAAAAAACAAATACTTGGAGCAACAACCGAAAACTTTCTATTTTTGTTTCCAAATATACCATTATTTCCTTTTTTTTCAATATTTTAGCACTCAGTAATCTAGATTCAATTATACAATTTTGGTATTTGTTCCCGTCATGTACCCTAGACCAGAATGATGCACATTTCCAATATGGAATCACTTAAGTTCGTGATGCCCGCTTATTTGCTAAGGGCCCGACACATTATTCCATTTACATCTCTAGACAAATCGTACAAAAAAGCGTCTGCCCACAATGTGCCTGGGCACCACCTACGCGAATAGTATTTTTAACATTTTTTGTTGTGAAGACTTGCCAACACGTCACACGTATATACGCAATATACTCAAATTAAACGCTGTTTCATCTTGTTCCCTAGCAACTTGTAACGCATGCCTATTACTTTCGCAACTTTTGGCGAAGCGCATATCTCGACCAACTGATCGCTCATGCTCTCAACCTGTTGTCATCACTGTCCAGCCTCTATGATATCTCATCATATAATGACCTCATCTACTTTTATACTTATCTTCTCGTTTCTTTCCGATGTTCTGGTAAAAGACTCCACTCGAGAATCTGCCCTCCAATGTCCAGGCTTGCCATACTGAATAAAACAGGCCTGGGTTCCTGATTAGAACCGGAAGTCCACCACTTTCGGTCTAACTGCGCGCGTTCGATGACACCTACATTTTCTCCGTTTATATGACGAGTCATATGGCTACTTCGCTCTTTAATTTCCTTCCCGCTCTGTTTTCAGCAGTGATAATGTATTACTGCTCCTCGGAACTTTTTGCTATAAATCCGCTTGTATACTCCTTCACAGTTATCCATCCATATTCCTAATCGTCATTAATCTGTATCAGCCCATGCCATTTCTTTCATTTAAAAGTTCAAGTCCTACGAGATATTTTACTGGGCCTAAACTGTTGCCTCGTTAGGTAACTCGTCTTCTCTCAAAACATTTCCCAGCTTCAATTGATTTCTCTACAACCTTGATAGTAAGCTTGTATTGCTACTCATTCCCATTTTCGTTGAATTTCCGAGTGTCATTGTTCAGAGTTTCTATTTTTGCTATTTGATTCTGTGTGAGCGCCCTCTGTGTTTCGCTTTACTTTCTATGGAAACTCTCAATATGGTTTGATATGAGGTCGTCCATCCTGCTGAACATGACATTTTCTGAGTTTGTCAACAGCTTCTGAATTTTTCCTGAGTCTATATTGGTAAAATGTACACGTGGTTGAGTAGTGAACTTGAAATGCGTCTAGACGACTCGCAATCCAGGGCTAGGATGACTGAGACATGTATACGTGTTCAAAAACCCACGTGACAAATGCACGTGTTACTCGTTCTACCCGTAGAGCACCCTGTGTACTCATTAACATTCATTTGTATACTGCCTACTCTTAACATAGTACAAAAACGTACACACAATATTTTCCTGCTATTCGATGAAACGCAGGATCACCTGTACGCGTATACACACACACGTGGTAACAAAGTTCACACTCAATATATACCAGCGTGCGTTTTGCCGATTTTTATTTACTTGGGGTTTTTTGTGATGCTTTTATCTGGTTTTCCTTAAAAAACAAAACATGCTACGAAATGATGTTGAAATGTCATCATTTCATTTTGGGCTGTTCGAAGTGTTTATGAACTGCATATATTTGTTTGAACTGTGCACTGATTACCGAACGGCGTTAGCAGTTGATACTTGACTAAATGTCTTTAGTTCCAGAATCCCATTGCATATACGATACATGTTTATAAACTCGGCTTAGTGAGCAGCATGTTTAGTATTGAATCAGAGAGTTGCAAAAACGTACTGACACTAACTGTAAAGAGTTAGACTACGTACTACTCAAGAAGAATTATGGAAATATATAAAAAGGAATAGTCTTTCCTCCAGAAAACCATGCCATTCATATCGTAATGTACAACCGGTGATACACCCCAAAGGGAAAGTGCCAGCGGCAATCATTAACAAAGTAAAGGACGAACTAAAACGAATGGAACAAAATGGTATAATCGTACGAGAGACAGGGCCCCATAACTGGGGTAACAGTATGGTTACAGTCACAATCAAATTGATTTGAACAAGGCTATTAAAAAGCGTCATTATCCAATACTAATCGTCAATGAAATCATAGCTAGGATTCGTAATGCAAAATACTTTTCCACACTGAATGATTCATCAGGATTGTGGCAACCATCACTGGACAGGCCTAGCTCTAAGCTCAGTACGGTTTACTTACCATTTGGGCGATACAGATTTCTGAGAATGCCATTTGGATTGAATTCTGCTGATACTATTTCCGGTGCAGGACGTCAGCTGGCGCGAGGTGACGTTCCTTTTTTTTAAAACAAATTATCAAAGTAGGAAAATCAATTCTCAGGTTGTTCTCAAGTCGTTCTCATCTTCTTCTTGACTTATCCCCTGCAGGTAGGGCGTAAGAATTGTACCTGCTGCCCCCAATTGCATGATCGTAAGAGGCGACTAAATTTGGG
>JAUMHH010034925.1:0-10198 GCA_032359455.1 Chlamys rubida
TACCTGGTCCAGTACTTTGGGAGGGGGGCTACCTGGTAGACCCCTGTAACCAGTGTGATATTTACCTGGTCCAGTACATTGGGAGGGGGGCTACCTGGTAGACCCCTGTAACCAGTGTCATATTTACCTGGACCAGAGCTTGGGGGCTGCCCCATTGTTGCCTGTTGACCAGGTGCGATGTGAAGCCTTTCCTGTTGTTTCTGGATCTGTTCTCTCTCGTAATACTCTTCACTAAACGGGTTATTGTCCTGAAATGCAATGGATAAACAAAGTAGTGTCGTTTGATGGAACAGCTGCCTTAGGGACACCGTTTTGTAAAGAGGACAAATACTAGTACCCTACCTTAAATCCAATAGGTTACTCTTATAACATCTGTTCAGATAAATCACCTGGGCAGAGGGAGGGAATTGACCATCCAACGACCTTTGACCATATTTGTTGAAACATGTACCCAGTAACAAGTAAATAATTGAATATATATTTGACTTTTGACTAAAATACATGAATGCAAATGATACTCTGTGCTAATCATACACAGTGAAACCTTACTTTACCTACCCAAATCAGGACTGGATTATGCAGTCAGACACATCAGCTGGTTATTAATGATAAAGCTTATAGACAGAATTGCCTCTTTGGGGGGACAATATCATGTTCACTATTACAGGAGGTCCGGTAAAGTCAGGTTTCATTGTCATTGAACACAGTTGACATTGATAGGGGAGGTAATTATATCATTGTAAAACATATCAATGTTCCAGCATTATTGGGTAAGTTTTGGTCCGGATATCTGAAGTTTCTTTGTCAACAGATGATAAATTCCATAATTCCTATATGGTTTAATCTTATAAATGACAAACAGATTTGTTTACACAATGGTATCCTGAAATTGAAGACCAACAATATATATGTGTGTGTACTGTGTGCTGGTACATTAGATGTTAATGACAACAAGGCTAGTGGTGTTACTGTGACCTTGACAAGGTCACTGGCTGACAGTAAGCTGTAGTAAGTTTAGTAGGTAAGTATCACAACACAGCGTGCACAACAGGTGATCAGTAGCCTCCTCAGTACCTACTGGCCCTAATCTAGTCCACGACCAGTACCTACTGGCCCTAATCTAGTCCACGACCAACATCACTTGTGGACGAGCAGGAAGCTTACTACATCATTATTACATATCTAATATTTCAGTTGATTTGGAAAACACATGAATCACATATTTTACAACAACCCCCAGATTGTAAAATTTCTACAAAAATTACACTGAAACTTTGTCTTAAATCAGCTGCGTCGCACTATCATTCCTTTATGATTTCTACATCTTTAACATGAAGAAACAACAGGCCTTAATAGCTTCCCTGTCAATTATATTTTGCTTTAAAATGTGCTGAACAATGGAAGAAGTTCTTTTTCCACAATGGTTCAGACCAAATTAGCTTAAAATCGTTTTTCCCTTATTAAGAAGAAGGCAATTAAAAGTTCAGTTTTAGTTCCTGTATTGGGCCCCACCCCTCTGGTGGTCACACCCTGTTTGTAAAACTGGGGTCCTTTTGGCCAAAGGATGCTTCAGAACAAATTTAGTGAATATGAATCTGTGCTGATGTAATAGTATTTTAAATATTTACTTAACGGTGTAGGGCTAAGAGTGGTGGTTATTAAAGTTGGGTAAGATTACTAAGTCTCGTGGGGAAGAGAACAGGATTTTGACAGAAAACATACTAATATGGGGGTATGAGCAAATTACTAAATGGAATATTTATATCATAAAGAATGAATTGTCTGAACAAGATTGTAATGCCCGAAAAACGGTAATAGCTTTACATAAAGGAGCATAACTCCTTACAAAAGTGTAATAATATAAACTTACATACTTTACAAATGATTTTGTAAACTGATGAAATCTATACAGTATTTCATAGTAAAAAAATTTTTAAACAGACAAGTGGATGATGAAAAATTAAGGAAAAAATTGCAAAATTAATTTCTGTTTATACAATTGCAAAAGAACAATGAATACATATATTATCATAAATATGGATTATTGTGTGGACTGGTTCATGGTGACGGGATGTCAAACATCAGCGTGAAGGTAAATTATCTTTCCTAAACACAAATTGCTGGTTATGAAGAGTTGATAGAACTGTAGTTACACATACAGTAGACAAACACATGAGTATATGTAACACAACACAAACATACATACTTTGTTGACAGTCAACATACCAGTACAAATAACACAACATAGATATATAAACAGCCAGGACACCTTCAGCAGCTCTCAAATGTGTGATGATACTGACAGGGCACCCAAATCAAAGTACTGATAGGGCACCCATATCAAAACAAAACTCAGGGCAAAAGTGACAAGGGACAGCTCAAAAACGGCCTCTAAGTGAAATGGTCTTCTAGGTGAAATAGTATAGGTCTGTGAACAAAAAGTTATCTGAACTTTGTAAAATTAGGAAAAAAGACATGATGATATTGCCCTACATTATTCTCATTCCTAAAAACCACACTGATTTGGCCAAACGCGTTCCCTAACTGAAGATTGTACAATTGGTGGATATTTTAATTATACTAACAGTAAAAATGTCACAAACACTACTCCTTAGTGTGTTACAATGATTTACTCATCAATGCTTTTAATCCCTTTTGTTTCCATGACCAAGTCAAGTCATGAATCTTATTGATATTAAAATTGCACATTACAATGAGTGATTAGGAAAGTGCACCAAGCTGGAAAATCATGATATTGTGTCCCAGAAGCTTTGAGCTAGAGTAGTGTTTGTTCTCTATGAAAAAAGAATACAGAGGTATGATAGATCTGAGTTTTTGTCCTGTATGTGGACACTTGTCAGAGCTACCTATGATACTAATGATATACTAAACAGACTACTACATGGTACCAATTAACGCGCCAAAGTTTCATATCAATACTCAAACCATAACTTAACCAAATTTTACCAATACTACAATTTTCCAATGTCAGGGTTCTTTTGGGTTGGAGTGACAGCTAATGAGGGTAAACAAACAAAACAGGTTGGCCGAGTTAAGATAAAGGGGTAAAAAGTTAATGCTGGACGTCAGTACCTTCCTTACCCTGAAGCTGTCATTGAACGTTTTAACGTCCACAAGCCAATAAAACAAGAAGCTGGGGAGTAACATGCTGAGATTGGACCGGGGCTTGTAAAACAGTGATATCAATGACTACTGGGCTGCTGCCCAAAACCTACACAGCAAACCTTTCTCATTACTCCATTTCAAGATGAATGCTGTAGGTTTGTTCCGATCTGAAGGATAAATTATTCTTCATATCTCCTTCAGGACCCCAGTGTACAGTCCAGCTAGAGGGGAGCCAAACTAGTGATATTTTACTGATCAAACCTTATGGGAAATTGTACCAAAATAATGATGTCAACAAAAAAACAAAGAACACAACACCAAAACCCTGCAAACTGAATTAACATTTGCATAAATTATCAGAACTGAATATGGCATTTTATGATAACTGTCAGTACCGCATCAAATGAGTCGACAGATTCTCCTGATTTTTTACACCCCAAAAATATAAGACAAGTTACATGTATTGTAGGTTTCTATGTAAATACTCTGCATCACCACTGGTAGTGGACAGAGACACACAGAAAAGGACATGGACACACATGTAGACCAGCAAGTAGTGATAAGCAGTATTCTAGTGCTGGCTTCCCACATATATAGGCCAGCACAGGTTATATATATGTTGTAGAGGTTAATGCTGAGGTGACCTGAGTATTCTAGTGCTGGCTTTCCACATATACAGGCCAGCACAGGCTGTATAGGTTAATGCTGAGGTGACCTGAGTATTCTAGTGCCGGCTTTCCACATATCTAGGCCAGCACAGGCTGTAGAGGTTAATGCTGCTCTAGTTACTGTGCCTCAAGCTAAACAGAACAGTTTGTTTATATCAGAAAGCAGTCAGGAAAACAAGGGTTATCCTTCTGAATTTATAAGAATAACTAAGCAAAAAATTGTATCATTGGATTTGTTACAAAATCAGTGTTGTTACTAATAATTTTACTAATTTCCACGATCCTACCCTCCGCTGACCTTCTTCCTCAGCCACTTCACTCTTAGTAGTGTGTATTGCTTCATTACAGTATGTATAAAGATGTCTCATCCTGTTAAATACCTTTATTGTCTCTGTCTTTGTTCAATAATACACACAAAACTTCATCAAGTACCCATGTAAAACCTAATCAACGACTTGCAATAGTACAGGTGAAATATGCCTACGCTTAATGGAAATACAATATTAGTGCAGGAAAATAGTGATTTATTTTAAAGATCACAGAAGCAATACAGTGAACAATATTCATATGAAGATCATATAGCAAGAAATACAATGTCAACATTACATGAAACCATCCAACTCATACATATCATAAGGGTATAGCTAAGCACTGTATTCGTCATTCACTCTAAAATTAGCAAAGATTGCTCAAGAACAAACTTTAGGATTTTAAACATTTGAAAAGCCCCTATTATTCCTGATAGCACAGTACGATGCCCCTACCAACCATTCAGAAGCCAAACGAAGTTAAAAGGTGGGTTTTTGAAATTTTAAAAGTAATTTCTCATAATTGTTCCATCCTTTCGCCTCTCAACATATGTGACATCCCTGGATTTAACGACCTGCGTCTGTTACCTTTTCTGATTTCTATTCATCCCTTTGATTTCCTACTTTACACCACCAAACACTACACCGATTCCCTCCGACAGCAGGACTACGGGTCAGACAGACTAACTTTGATGGTATTCTCACAATACTGCTCACAATACTGTTCACAATACCTCCCACAAAACAATCCGAGTAGAAGTTAGGAAAGCAAGAACTATGACCATTTAAATTTTGCATAACATATAATATTCAATTCCCACCTGAGATTTTTAATTTGTTCTAAAATAATTGCCAAGGCTATTATTATCACTACAAATACAGCAATAATTATTGGAAATATTAGATACTGACTATAACCTTACTACACTGTACATTATTTGAAATTTGAAATTCAAACATATTTTACAACAAAATGTGAAAACCATATGTAGGATGCTGATATGAATTTGGTAAAAAATTATCAATACTGCAGACATCAAATTCTATTATGGAAAAAAAATTGTCAGACCTCATACAAATCTATCAAGTGCATACAGCATATTAACAACATTGAAATTTTGGGTATCAAACATTTGGAATAATATATAAAAAAAGGCTTTTCATTAAAAAAAAAGACAGAAAAGCCAAACATATCTGAACAATTGTGCTTTGTGACACTACTTACAGCTGATGGGCTCTTGGCTACAGGTACCTTAGCTTTCTTCTGTAATTTAAGGCCATTTGTCTATAGTGTGTAGTTTCCAAACGACAAAAATGTTTCTCAATATTTCTCATTTTCCTGAACTTAATTTCGGTTAAGCACAAGTGCATACAGCATATTAAACAACATTTACATCTGAATTTAAACATTTTCAAAAACTGTAAAAATCATTTAAAAGAGACTCTGACTAGTTGTGCTGTGTGATATTACTTACAGACACGGGGCTCTTTGGCACTGGTACCTTAGTTTTCTTCTGTAATTTAAGGTCCAATGTGTGTTATGTAATTGACAAAGTTATCTCCCTTAGAACAATTCTCTTCATGGTTTCACAATTTAGACATCTATACCCTAAACTCATCATCTCCCCCACGTAAAGTTGTCTCCCCTAAAACAATCATCTCTCTCGTGTAGTAGGAGACACATTTTACACTGCTCAAAACTGTTCATAAAGACTTCTATTTATTTGCAGCATCTAAAATCACAAACATGATACACCAATAAAGCTGTCTTCTGTGTTTGTAGTCAGTATTTCATACTCCAGTATATCCCACTTGGTTTTCCAGTTTTTGAGAGTGTAAACAGCCAACCCAATTACACCATATTTACCTGTATAACCCACAGGTGTAACGGAGTAGTTGGGTTTAGCACAATCCGTTCATAATTTTCAAGATTGGTGAAATATGTCACACTATACAACTGGCGAACTTAATCAATGGAGCCAACAGCACTGCTTCTTTCTCTTACAGTAAATATAGTTTATATCTCAAACATTTCAAAATCAACAACATACTACAGTATTTCCACTTTATATATCGAACGATGCTCAAGAGTTGACCTTGTTAAGTAAGGTAAAGCTGAGGAAGAGTCTGTATTAGTGAGAGACAATGTAGTTACAACAGCTGATAGACAAAGCAGAACCACAGTTTGACACTCTACGAGATAAGGTACTAACTTATTTAACCATAGGGCAAAAATTCTTGGTCAAATAAAACTTCAAAACTAACAAATTAACGACACCAAAAAATTTAACATTGGGGTAAATAAATTAATATGATCTTAATATGTTTTAAAACATTTTAACACAAAAAAGAAAAAAACGCATAAACATGTGACAAAAAATTAGTTCATTTTTTGTGTGAATTTTGGTGACTCGGATTAAAATTTGGATACTATTCACTAAATTTTAATCACAAGTAAACTTTCTGCTTTCTGTATTAAATTCTTTGCTTGAATTATTTCGGAAGTTCATTTATGAAGTTTCTCTAAATCATTGCACAGATTACTGACTAATTGCCCTCACATCCTGTGGATTAGGTTTTCAGAGAAACGTTTGACTTTTACATATTTTTTTTTATCACAGTAATGTAGTCTTAAGGACGCTTATAGCATTCATCACTGGAGATAATTCCAGTTATCATGGTCTGGGTGTGTTGGGTGGCGAAGAGTTGTTATACCAAAGGTATCAACAAACATGGCAAAAGTCTAGCATGCTGTGACAAAATAGCGCTTTGAAAAAGTGGGAAATGACTTGTCTCACCTGGATAGTAGTGGCTTTGCACACTTTTGTAGCCTTTTTCTTTTTCGAGGTTGTTTTTCCCTGGGTATACTGTGTGATCAAACACAAAAGTTCATCAGGTGTTGTCACCTCATACAACTAGGTCCACCTTGGTGTAGGAATCTACCCACCCCAACCAACCTCATATACATGCCCATCCTATCCTCCATCCCCACCCGAACACAACCATCCCTCTCACCAATACCCTAACAAAACCATCTCACTAATACCACTATCTCAATAACGTAGCATACCTCTCACTGATACCCTGACAGAACCATCTCACTAACACACACTATCTCAATAACGTAGCATACCTCTCCTTACCCTCTCAGAGCCATCCCTCGGAATCGTTAACCAAACAAGTCCATTCATTTTCCAATAGCACTTTAACAAGACAATATATTGCATGAAATCTCTGAACAAACTTTGATATAAAAAAAAGTGTACAAGGGCCAAAACTGTGTATATAGTCGGAGTACAAGAGCTAACTTTATTGCAGGACACTCCCCATCCATAATGGTATTCACATACTTAATTTCTTCATGGTAACTCTCCCTAATCTCTGAAACAAAACAGTACCACCTCCCACCCCAACCTTCAACCTTTATAACTAAACATAACCATTCCCACCCCTGATCTTGGTGACATAACAGAACCCCACAAACCTCTGTAAATCTCTAGAAACGTCTGTAAGACAAATGTTCCTGCCCATGCAAATCAGTCATTGCTTTGAACCCTGAAATACAAACTCATTTGCAGTATTTTCATATTTGACCTTTGTCTAAAGTTGGATCAAACCCACTTAGAAATGAAGTTGCTTGAGAGATGACACTAAAGTGGGGTAGGGTGGGATATACATGGGTAACACCACACCCCCTAGAAAATATTATATAGTGGGGGCATACAAAAAAAACTCAGAACAATCCCCCCTCTCTAATCTCTTGAACAAAACCTGCCCCTCCCTTGTTAAGAAGAAGCCTGACCATGCCTCTTCATCAATAAACAATGTAGTGTAACATCTGCCAGATTAACGAGAACCCTTAAAATATAGAAACGGAATGAAAATATGTCGGTCAAATCTAGACTCATATGACAACAATGGGATAGTATTTGAACAAATAGTTTTCAAAGTTCCAACAGGTGACTAAGGGTCAGCCTGACCACTGTCTATAGCTGTTTCTAGGTATAAGGGTATCAGTCAGCCTGACCACTGTCTATAGCTGTTTCTAGGTAGCTATATTCACAATGACCTTATAATTAGCCTCTTCCAATACATAACCAAAGAAACACACATAACAGATAATCTTCTGGCAGTAAATAAATTTGGGAGAAAACATAAACCTATTAGATGTGTGGGGAAATGAACAGATGATACCCTATAACAGACACATGAGGAACACTACACTATCGCTTGGGAGGTGTAGCTCTAGCCTAGATGTTGAGGAGTGGGGATGAAGAGAATGATGAGGATGATGACAGGGTGGTAATGACACAGTAAACAGGTCGGCTGATTGCACACAACTCTAGCACTGTAGCAGTCGTGAAACTTGCCAGAATTCATCACACACAATCACAAAATTTAACAATTCTTTTTAAAGTTTGGCAAGAAAATACATGGTATTAATTAAAACAGAATTCTGTATGTAAACCATCCAAATGTCTAGCACAAAGATCATGCTCGGCTGGTGTATTTCCCCAATGTACATGTTATATTAGATGTGAATGTATTAATAAGTAAGCTTATTTTTAGCCATAATACAGCCCATTACTACTAATAATTTGTTTTTAAAAGTCACCAAAAAAAACCTGCACATCAACCTCCTTTTTAACAAATGTTACATAACTGGCTCAAACTCGCACACCCAAACAAAGAGAAAAGATGCTGCCATACCTCAACGACTGTGTGCAGCGGTGGGCGCGCTCCCATCTGTTGTTGCTGCTGCTGTTGCTGTTGACGAAGTCGTTGCTGCATGTAGTTGTCATATTCCTGACGAGCAGATGCAGTAAGGCGTATTGTGCCTGGCCCCCCAGGTATACGAGGCTGGAGTGCTCCTACCATCACTGCGTCTGGCGGGACCCCTGTGGTAGGGGAGGGCTGGCTAGGTTGGGGAGGCTGGACTGGTAGGCCAAACCGTTCCTAGTGTCAAATAGCCAATGTTAGCATCAGGAAAAGCAGGGTTCAACACAAGCACTAGTCCTCAAGTCGGAGACTAGTGGTTCAACACAAACACTAGTCCTCAAGTCGGAGACTAGTGGTTCAACACAAACGCTAGTCCTCAAGTCGGAGACTAGTGGTTCAACACAAACACTAGTCCTCAAGTATACAATCAATTACTTTTATGTTTTATTTGCTGGAAATGTATCCTTAAGGAAATCTTGGGACTAGTTTAGGTTGACACAGGACTATCAAGCAAAAATAGTTAGTTTCTAACCCTAAAAAGTGATCCTATTTTACGTTACATTATGAAAATATTCTTCAGTTAGAGAAAAGAAACTGAAAAATTTGAATGCATCATTTTTTTTAATGCATCATTTTTCATTTTCTCAAATATCAATCACCAAAGAACACTATCAAGCTAAAAAGAAAGAATGAAGTCGGCCCAGTAGGTGTTTGGGAAATTCTGCAGTATTTTACAGTTGTTTTGGCGGATTCATTAACTTTGTTTATTTTTCCAATAAGTAATTTCCCGTTCTGACACTGGAAGTTACAGACATGACAGTGTCTTACTCTCTTCTTAGTCCTGTACTCCTGAGCCTGCATTTGATGTGTGCGGAACTGCTTGCGGAGGCCTTCCAGCTGCTTCTGGAGCATCGACTGTTCCTGTGTGACGCGCTCTAGCTCCTGTGTGTCCTGAATAGGTACCTCTTTGTTTGCCTTCTTGGCCTGCACAAACAATATCATACTTTTGTATGTGGTGATTGGCATTTCTAAGTGATTGATTATTACTTGTAGCAAATTTGGATGAGTTTGACAGGTGTTTCTACTTACTTCGACAGGATTTATTACATCATCATGTCTATTTGGTCACTGTTCACTTAATATCACTTGTAAATTGGTCTTATCACTTATCACTTACCGTCAGACATAACAGGTTTCAGCAACTTTCTTGGTATAACTTTTGAAAAAGGCTAACAAACTAAAGAAGAAACGCTATATTTGCCATATTAACTACCCAGGACACTTGGAACTACACTTTGTTGCGCTTAGATTTGAATGTGAAAATTAAATTGGCACAATTTTTTTTTTTTTTATATATATATATATATATATATATAT
>JAUMHH010034936.1:0-10198 GCA_032359455.1 Chlamys rubida
AGACAGGTAAGTGACCTCTACAGACAGGTAAGTGACCTCTACAGACAGGTAAGTTACCTCTACAGACAGGTAAGTTAGCTCTACAGACAGGTAAGTTACCTCTACAGACAGGTAAGTGACCTCTACAGACAGGTAAGTGACCTCTACAGACAGGTAAGTGACCTCTACAGAAATGTAACCAACACTGAGCTACTAATTAGGTCACCGCCATACCTCCCACATGTACTCGCGCTTGCCGTACACTACAGCCTGGTCCTTGCGTTTGATGTCCTGTACACGGCTGTCATTGAGGTGCTGCTCCACCAGAAATCCCATGAAAGAATTGTCAGGGCTGTGGGCTGTAGAAAAAGTCACCTGATCATAACATATATATCAAATATAAACATTATATTGAATGTAAATGTTTCTGTCTCTCTGGAAAAGACTACTGGAGCATACTAGTAAATTTAACAGCAGTTCACATTAACAAGAGGCCCAGAGGACCTGTATCACTCACCTGTTTTTTTGTTACATGAAACTGATATATAGGTAACTTAAGACCAAATTTGGTAACTCTTAAACGGTTCTGAAGATATTTTAGTGCAGAAACTTTATAGCACTCCATCCTAGGTACCTACTGGCCAAATATCATGACCCTAGGTCCTCCAGTTCTTCAGAAGAAGTCCTTCAAAAGAAAAAGTTGACGGACAGATGTCGGACGACGGACGCCGCAGTACGGCATAAGCTCACATGGCCCTTTGGGCCAGGTGAGCTAATAAACCATCGTCAATAAACCATCGTCAGTCTTTATAATAATACACACATTAAGGGAATCACTAATTCAGAAGGATTTACTTATACAAAACGAACAGATCACTCCTAATCTAAATCATTGAATTACACCGCGGGTTTAGGACACTAGCGTTTTAGTTACATACGTTGATGTCTGTGTGGTGTATGAGCTGCGTGAGAGCTGGTAGGATCTCCTGAATGGTATCCAGAGGCGGGGGTGGCTCCTTATTGCGGCACAAGTTAACAATGACCCAAGCGACATTTCGAAGAAAGGGGAGTGGGATATTAGGGTTGATAAAAGACAAAAGAGGCTTGACAGCACCCAGCTGTATCACGTAATCTCGACACCTTGGGCCATCACCTGATAACAAAGAAGGGTTTAAACATTTAATACGTCAACATTTTGGTTTGACTCAAGTGATCCACAAATTTGCATGAAAACAGGTTAAAAAATCTCTATGTAATCATTTTATTTTCAAATATGATCAACATGGTTATAACTATTGGTACTCTAGCTACTACATTCTGTATTGCATAAAAGGCTTATTTTTTCTTGCAATTCATTTTCTCGTAACAATACAGTGTTTTTGTTACCTAAATTTTACAACAGCCTGTTCCTTTATGAATTGGGGAAAATAAAGCATTATTTGTATTGAATTTGGGACTATATTCCTCAGTTTCTGGCCATTTTGGAAAACTAATACACACTTTTTAGCTAGTTTCAGCCTGTATTCGGAAGTAAGCCTGAGCAATCACTGCAATAACACAATATATAAAGACTAGAGATATCTCTTTTCGCTAATTTTTCTTTTGATTTATGTTATTAGATTGCCTTTGGCATGAAACAAAACCATTTAGCTAGTTGTTTCATCTGTAAAACTCTGTAAACAGAACACCAGCGATATGGATGTACCTATATGCAGTGTAGTTTGGCAAGCTTTTCAAAAAAATCTCTAATTACAGTTTTAAATGATAACTTTGTAGTCAATAATGTAAGTACGAACATAAAAGAACAAAAAAAAAGTCCTTTAGTCAGTAACACATAATATATGACCTCCTGTTCAACACAAACGAAGTGATTGGTAAAGATTGTACCAATGATGTTGCCGAGAGCCCACACTGCTTGCTCGCAGACATTTTGATGAGGTGATTCCAGGAGTCGTAGGAAATAGGGCACAGCACCTGATAACACACAAACATTAACTTTCATCATCATATTGATAAACTATGTGTTTAATAGAAAAAATACATGACATCTTATTTGATGAATCAATAAAATGTCTGATTTTCAGCAATTAAAAATATTATGTCAAAATTTGGAATATAAACAAGATGAACAGAACAAATTAAATATGGGGACTGACAAAACTTTAAGACGGGTTTACATATAATTAAATTACGAAAAAGATCAAACATCAATTTTCTTCCTCTTCTTTTCCAAAGTATTCATATTGATTGTGGGCATGTATTTTTTTATAAATATTTATAGCAACACAGCATTCGCTGGGTGACAATTAGTAAACATTTTGAACTCCCTTAACAACTTTTGAATCAATTTGTAGCGACATTTTACCTGCATTGACAACGGCTTGTGTTTGTTCTGAACTTCCTGACGCTATATTGGTTAGGGCCCATGCAGCTTCAAATTGTAGAGAAGGACTGGAAAATAATGTACAAATTCTACACCACAAGTATGACATAATGTGTATGGTATCAGAAACTTATTTATGTTCAAAGTCAGGGATCAATCTAGGGTTGTTTAACTACCGGTATTCGGTAGTTTCCCCTAGCTGCTAAAATTTCCCTCTTACAGAATGTTCACCTCTGAATCTGATAAACTTCCCCTATTTTACATAAATAATACCGTTTTTCTCTTTGAATTTCCTCCATTTCAAAAGAAATTACTTTGATATTTCAGTTTTGTTGTTTTTGTAATTGATAAAAAGATCGATCGGATATATTAGAAATGACCTAGTTATCGACTACGTGTGCTTTGACTGCATAGTCTCAATCACTGTTGCGTTTGAAATGGGAGTACCGAATACCTCAGTCTGTACAAGCGTTTCTTGACATTGATTTTGTTTAAACATGTTGCATAAAGATGATTTCTATCGGAAAAAAAACTATCAAAAAGGAAGCTTACAGTCTATATATTTCACAAGATGCAAAGAACTGAAACTGATCAGGTCGCTGAACCGTGAAACGAACATGAAACTTCCGAGTTGGAACCCGGAGAAATGTAGTAAGTACAGTACGTCACAGTCGTCAGACATGTGGTTATTTTCTTCCGAGAAATATGAAACAACGTATCAATGGCTTTACTAGTTTCCCTACAAGAGGCTATATGTGCAAAATATGTGAACATTTTAGGCGAACGAATATCTTCACAACAGGAACCGCCCTCGTCCAACAAGATTATTGGAATCTCATACGAACAGTAAGGTCCACAAAGATGCTGAGGAGATCAGGTTGATGGGCAAAACCATCAATGTTCACCAACTGCTTACTCAACAGTCTCTCTCAAGAAAAGAAACAAACTGCGAGGTCAAACTTGGAACCCCGGCTATTTTCCCCTAGTCACAAAAAGGGTATCTCCCCCTAAATTCTAGATTGATCCCTGTAACAATCAATTTATAAACAATTTGCTTAAAATATTTATGTTATAAAATACTAAATGGTCAACATAAACCTGAAGTGACCACTAGTTTAAGTATCTTATTCAAAATACACCCCCCCACCCCAATAAAATATCTGTGTCCTACTTGTCATCTTTTACTAAGCAGTCGACGAGTGTGGGTAGAATTCCTGATGAAATCAAGTCATCAATTGGTGGATTGCGGTCACTGGACAAAAGTTTTCTGTGGAGGAACAATTAAAACATGTATATTGTTCATTATAAAAACAAGGCAAATAAAAATAGATATTGTACATCTAGTGACTGGTAAAAACATGATTTCTAGCGATGCAATCATTTGGAAAAAGGTCATAAGAATGCCATTCAGTTCACTGATCAATGATTAATTTATAATAAGAGCAACTTGTCAACCCCATTTCAGTTGTTTGTTTGATTATTTCACATTAATTGGAAACAGAATGTAAACATATTTTGTAGACCCTGGGCATTTAAGCATGGGATTTTCTTGATACTTCATGAAATACAGGAATCAAATACACAGGCAAAATACCAAAATCTATCTATAAGATGAACACTAATGTTACAGAAAATATGAATGATATCATTGTAAATATATTATATACTATACTCATTGTTGAGATTTTACCTGGCTGCTTGCACGGCTGTTAGTTGGACTGTGGGTTCTGGACTTGAAGCGTTGGCCACAATGGCCTGTAGGGAATCATGTGTGGGCTTTTCTGTATCTTCAGAGTCAGTACTGTCTTGGGCTGGAACGTTTCTTCTCTTTAACACATAATGGTCGCGTTTGTTCTGTAAAATAAAACTTAAATTGAAGAACTTGTGCTTCTATCCACTGCTCCCACTTAAACAGTTTATACACATTTTTAATTTTGTTACTTGTCAATCCCTTCTATGAAATGGACACATGGGCAAGTGAAAAATATCAGTTATGATCATAACGAAAAATGTTAACTCAATATGATAATTAAGCTTCATATCTTTAATAAAGATTATTAGTTGTCCAACAATATAATCAATTCAAATTATCCTTTCCAGATCTCCATTTTTCTTTATTCAGCACGATGAAAGATTAATTGATGAGATTATCACAACAATCTGTAGAGCACATTGTTGAGATTATTATAGTGTTTGCTTGAAAAATCCAACAGGAGGCAAAGACTTGAGTATTCCTCAGATATGAATTCAAAACAATGCTTGACGAAAGCATGGGTACACGAAAAGGCAATATCTTTTTGGTTACCTAGCTCTGGTAATTATTTAAGGCAATTAAACCACAAAATACCACAAAGGGATACGATAGGTACAAAAAGTCAGAACAATGTAAATTCTTGAATATTAAATTTATTATAAAGAAAACAATGATACTTTGGTGAAATTTGGACCTAATGTTTTTCATAAATGGCAGTGACAGCTTTCTTTTCCCCCCATATGATAGTCAGCATGCATACAGTTCAGTTTTAAAGAAAATTTCAATTATGATGGTTATGAACAACTGATGGCCATTTCATCCTATACATACCATTTTCTCAATCTGATCAGCTTTAATTTCCTACTTTTTTTCAGGCAAGTCAAGAGTTGATTTGTGCAAGTAAAATTTGGTTTCAATTGCTTGACACAGAAAGTGCTTTTAAAAGTTAATATCGAGCTCTGTGATGCATCTTCTATATATATATTATATATATATATATATATGAATTACCTTTCTTAGTTCCACAGTAACTTCAGTTCTTCGTCTTCGCATTTCCTGCAAGTAAAATCAAATGTTATTTACAATATTTCAGGTAACATATATTCAATGCTTATATGTAATTGTTCTTTGTGACACCTTTAGAAAGATATTGATTTTGGATCAATACAAAAAGAAATTGAACATGCCTTCATTGTAGTTGAATTCCTTTGCGACAAAAAAAAATCAAATACACAAAGGCAAACCATATTAGATCTTTAACAATGTCCTTGATATGTGTCACAATGTTGAGAACAAAAAACGGCCATGCCATGTGCGATCATGGATAAGTTTAGGCCAAAAAAATGTCCTTCAAGTTCAACAAGAGCATCGAGTATATTTCTGAAAATGGGATATTTCCTCAAAGATTTAAAGTGACTAACATACATTTTTTTCTATTCAAACATCCCATACGTCTATATATCTTGTCAAATGCACAATTAATCTTCCTTTATTTAGCAAATTCAGCCATTTGTCTACTTTCACATTTGATTGAACCGACCCTATGAGACGGTCTCTCGAACAATCGACCACATGTCACCACCTCATGTTTTCGCTTGAAGATTGACCCAAAATCAAATGAAACATACCTCAGCATCTTTGCCCTTGTTTTTAAATAGATGTGTTCTTCCTTTAACCCCAATTTCTGTCGTCATTGTGCTCATGGTTACGTACAGTTCTTCGTTTTTTGACTCTGGATAAATTGCTATTTCCCCAAAATGCCGGCCTTCTTTTTGAGTCAAGCACGACTTAGTACGAACGTGCTGATTGGATAAAATTCAGATCCCGCAAATTACGCCATACCACTAATCTTATTTTTCCATTCGAATAAGAAAGACACAGCATAAGATAAATTGTATATCTTATTGCAAAGATAAATCAATGTTGATTTAATTAATGTCAAGAATGTTAAAATCATCAAATATTTATTTTCTCATTGACCAATAAAAAATGACGTGACAAATTGTGTCGTAATCCAATATATTTTCGTAAAATATTATTTTACCTTATATCAAATTACAGTGCTTTCAAAATTCTGCTGAATATGGCGAATACATAATTTCTATACCGAAATTTATAAAGAGTCGTTTGCATAATATGTAATTTAGTTTTAAAATGAAAAGTACGAAAGTAAAAACATTGCGGATCATCTGTGCGTTTCTTAACTCAAACATCACAATGAATTAGATCGTTGAAAAAAGGCGGGGACACGAAAGTTGTTTACTAAACAAGGACGACTGAACACATCATGGATAGGGATGCATTTCAGCTACAATCGCTCCTTTCAGATGTGACATTTTTGTCACTTTCTTTTGCTTCGGGATTAGCACTAATCGGGGTTGTAACGGGATTTTATCTCGGTAAATCTCGAGGGCAACAATGGATTCTCTCTTGGCTTGTTTACAATGCTCTGACACATTTTGTATTGGTAAGCCGTTCATCTACTGGCTGCGTTACTTATACCTGACACAATGATCGATGTTTCACCTATTGTTCCATGACTGCAAATGGAAACTTTTTAAATTACAACATCGCGTTTATTCTCATTCCAGTGGTAACGGGTTGTTTCGAATGCTAGCCGTTTCGGTAACAATTAAGTCGTTTCGGGACATGACACAAGATGTTTCGGGACTTATCAAATCGTTTCGGGACATATGAAATTTTCACTTATACATTACATTTCGCTCCCGTTTCATAAAAAGTCCTGTACTAAACACACAAGTATGGTTTTAGTCTATGACCTATGTCACGACTTACCCGTGCTTGGGATCATTAGTGCTACCTACCAACATTTCCCCGATTGACGGTGTGTTGTTACTTGGTGAATATAATCTCAATATTAAATACAGATTTAGAGGAACTTATGACATTCAACAATCAATTACAAAAAAATGAAAAGTCCCAAAACAACTTTTGACATGTCCCGAAACGGCTTTCGTCTTGTTATCTGTTGGGATTTAGGGCGAAACAACCCGGAACCCATTCCAGTTGACGAATCATTTCTATCAGAGACATAAAGGCAGTGTTACGTCTCCGCTTCTATGTGTAATGGACACAAAAAATATCACTTGTGCCTTATGATCATAACAAATACTGTTAAATCATGATGATACTTCATTTTTTTCATAAAAGAAGTTGTCCAACAGTAACAATTGAAATTTTAATGATCCTTTCAATATCTTTTTCTCTATATACGTTCATTATGACAAAAGAATAGTTGCTGAGATTATCGCAATGGGCGAGTGGTAAGGCGCCTGACATTCTGCTACCACTAGCCCTCCACCACTGGGTCTCGGGTTCAAGACCTACGTGGGGCAGTCGCCAGGTACTGTTGTTTTTCTCCACCACCAAAACCTGGCACGTCCTTAAATAGGATGTAAAACACAAACAAACCAAACTGTATTGCAATAAGATGTGAATTTATACTTATATATTAATACCCGGTCTTCTCTGCCTCGGGCAGGTATTAATTCAATCCCATACCTTGTAAAGAATCAAGCTTTGTTTGTCGCTCTACAGCGATTTTTGCATTACTTGTCAATACATCATAGTCGATAATAAGTTTAATCCGAAGTAGTAAAGCAATTGATGATTGATTGCAAAATTTGTTTATAATTTAATGGGACTGAAGACCCAAATAATGAGAGAACACAATTGTTGATAACCAGATGTGTCAATTAGTGAGAGCGTCTGTCTGAGGTTCTTCTAATATAATTAAAAACCAATTATGATTTTAAACCAGTTGCCCATCATAAGCTTTCGTTGCCAAAATTTCGGCATACCAGCTCCTATTTATATACCGTAGTCAACCTGATGATGATGGTAAATGTCAATGGTACTGAGTCTAATAACTAAATTGTAAATAATTTCCGTTATAAGTAACAGTAAAAAGTAAGCACTGTCACGCCCTCCTCTTTTACAAAGATTCATTGCTACCACTCTATTACCTTGACAGAAGATGCAGGCTGATAGTCCTTCAAACAGGGACCTGAAAGTTGACCCTAGTCCCCTTATATATACAGCAATATCCATATTTGTCACAATTTATTTTTACAAATCTGTCTCATAGTCCTTTGCGTTACCAAATTAATCACTTTTTTGAGATCATACTTTTCAAGCGATTAGTGCTATTAATGATTTTGATGGAATAAAATTGAAATATACTATAGAATGCTTGAGATATTGGAGAAGGAGGTGCTTGAGTGTCTAAACTATAGACAGTACACATCAGTTAAGCAATAATTATTTTGTTCTTATGATCGGCTACTGTAATTTTTTTTCTTAAATTTTATGTTAAACTGTCATTGTTTGTTTTCAGGAGGGAGCCTTTGTCTGTTTCTCTTTGAGGGGAACTGTCAACAGCACTGATCACTTTTTGGCAACAATTTGTAAGTACATAAAAAATATGTAAATTATTATTTTTGCCAGTCTTTTCTTAATACAAAAGAAATTGCACATTCCAGTTGTATAATGGACTAAATCTGCTACTTTATTATGACCATGCACCCAAAAACAAACTTATACCTACCTTGTTATAGCTCAGTAATTATTCTTGTTGATTTTAAACTCCAATATTCTGGCAACTTAGTAACTTACTATGCTTCTTCTTTTTGTAAACAAACTTGGAATATACTGAACTTTACTTGTTATTTTAGGGAAGGAGTATGCAAAAGCAGACCAGCGTTGGGGTGTGTCTGACCCTACAATTGTGTCCCTTGAGATCCTCACCGTGGGGCTGGCTGGGCCCCTCGCCCTGCTGTTGTGCTACGCCATATGGAGGGACCGACCATACCGACACTTTGTACAGATCATTCTATGTGTTTGTGAGCTGTATGGAGGCAAGTAAACAATCTCTATGTTTGTCTTAAAATTATGCCAGAAAAAAAGTTTTATTCTAAACTTTTTCAATCCTGTTTGGAATGCAGGAAACTTTAATTTGGTATCATTCCTGTATGGGGAAAAATCCTCCAAAATATCGCCACATAATGGCCATTATACGTTTCATGTCATTCCAAAGTCACCAACCTTTATGCATGGATAATCTTGAGGGGGACTACACTATTCTATCAAAGACCAATGTGCCCTATATGTTCTGCTGGTCAGTTTAGCTCATTTCTTTAGGAAAACTTTGTGTTAAGATTCAAAGTTTGACGTAGCATTTGACTCCATTTCCATCAAGACCTGTCCGACATGGATGCAGTGTCGGGTCCGACAGGGATGCAGTGTCGGGTCCGAAACGGATGCAGTGTCAGGTCCGACGGATGCAGTGTCAGATCCGACAGGGATGCAGTGACAGGGGTGCAGTGTAGGGTCCGACATGGATGCAGTGTCAGGTCCGACAGGGATGCAGTGTCAGATCCGACAGGGATGCAGTGTAGGGTCCGACAGGGATGCAGTGTCAGGTCCGACAGGGATGCAGTGTCAGGTCGGACATGGATGCAGTGTCAGGTCCGACAGGGATGCAGTGTCAGATCCGACAGGGATGCAGTGTCGGGTCCGAAACGGATGCAGTGTCGGGTCCGACAGGGATGCAGTGTCAGGTCTGACATGGATGCAGTGTCAGGTCCGACAGGGATGCAGTGTAGGGTCCGACATGGATGCAGTGTCAGGTCCGACAGGGATGCAGTGTAGGGTCCGACAGGGATGCAGTGTCAGGTCCGAAACAGATGCAGTGTCAGGTCCGACAGGGATGCAGTGTCAGGTCCGACAGGGATGCAGTGTAAGGTCTGACAGGGATGCAGTGTCGGGTCCGACAGGGATGCAATGTCAGGTCCGACAGGGATGCAATGTTCTAGCTAGCAAGGAATAGCAGGGTGCTGGGTCCTGCCTTCATTTTTATAACATGCATGTGACGCCCTGCTCTTTTTATACGCCCGTCAAATTTGACGGGAGTATTATGGTATGGCGTTGTATGTCCATCGTCCGGCGTTTGTCCGGCAATCTCCTCCTACATTTTTCGACCGATCACTTTGAAACTTGGTATACATTATAACCATGATATGAAGTTGTGTCTCCCTTAACAGAATTTTGATTCGACAATATTT
>JAUMHH010034947.1:0-10198 GCA_032359455.1 Chlamys rubida
CACGTTTCAGACGTACATTGTTTGTGTAGAAAGTAAAACTTTGATATCACATATTTCCAAACTGATGAATCATATTGAAGCTCTGTTAGTAAATAAAAAAAAATTAGTCATCACAACATGCGATGTTATAAGTCGACACGTTTCCTTTATTACTTCTTTAGCCAATCTTGAAAAATAGCTAGATTTTGTGAATGATTGAAATAGATAGCAAACTTGAAATAAAATGTCTCAAAGACTAAATTAGGAAGCAAGAATTTCATTATAATTCTATTTCAATTGAAGCTATAATCAAAAAGTCACATCTGTCATTTTTGCCCTCAAGGAAATTGTCTGGACCATTATTACACTACTTACACTGCTCATGACAGGAAATTTGATTGTCAGTAGTATACTTAGGCCAAATATTTGATATATTTTAACAATATTTTACAAAATAAAAAATTATACATGTACTGTACTAGATATAGATAACATTTTATATGTGTCCAACTTACACATTGTATAATTTCTATCAATAAAACAACAACTTTAGAAAACATCAATATTTCAGAATGTTGTCGGTTGATGTTGAAAATGTCGGAAGCAAGAATGATTGGTACGTTTGGTAATTCAGAAAACTTTTTGAGAGTCTGAGATACTGATTGACCTGAAAACTACACTTGAAACAGTTGAGATATCGAAATTATGGGCAATGGGATATGTTTTGGCAACTCAGTTCCAAAAACTAATGTGTTCTAAACTAGAGACATTATATAAAGGTTTTACTGTGAAGGGATACATAATGGACGTTATATCAAGGTTTTACTGTGAAGGGATACATAATAGACGTTATATTAAGGTATTACTGTGAAGGCATACATAATGGACGTTATATCAAGGTATTACTGTACAGGGATAAACAATGGACGTTATATCAAGGTATTACTGTGTGTAAGGATAAATGATGGACAATATATCAAGATTTTACTGTACAGGGATAAACGATGGACGTTATATCAAGGTATTACTGTACAGGGATAAACAATGGACGTTATATCAAGGTATTACTGTACAGGGATAAACGATGGACGTTATATCAAGGTATTACTGTACAGGGATAAACGATATACATTATATCAAGGTATTACTTTACAGGGATAAATGATATACATTATATCAAGGTTTTGCTGTACAGGGATAAATAATGGACAATATAACAAGGTTTTACTGTACAGGGATAAACGATGGACGTTATATCAAGGTATTACTGTACAGGGACAAATGATGGACATTATATCAAGGTATTACTGTGTGAATGGATAAATGATGGGTATTATATCATGGACATAAAAATATCAAGGTTTTGATGTCAAGGGATAAAAGATGGACATTATAAATATATCAATGTATTTCTGTGTGAATGGATAAATGTTGGGTATTTTAATATCAAGGTTTTACTGCACAGGGATAAATGATAGGCATTTAAAAGCAAGGTTTTACTGTATAATGATAGATGAATGGCATTATAGCAAGGTTTTACTGTATAATGATAGATGAATGGCATTATAGCAAGGTTTTACTGTATACTGATAAATGAATGGCATTATAGCAAGGTTTTACTGTATAATGATAAATGAATGGCATTATAGCAAGGTTTTACTGTATACTGATAAATGAATGGCATTATAGCAAGGTTTGAGTGATACTTTTTGGAGAATTATGTCATCAGAATTTTTCTGTACTTAAACAAGGGACATGATATCAAGCTGTTACTTCAGTACATGTAGTTATCAAATTTCTTCTTCGAATAAAATCAATTTTCAGACCACTTTAAGCTCCAAAAACATATTGATTTTCACTATGATGCTTTTGAGTTTGAAATTCAATACAATGAGAAATGACAGTAAAAGAAAAAAATCAAATTTGAAGATATTTGAAATATTTGTAACGCTCCCTTGAATTAGAAATCATTTAGGAGTACATGTATTCCATTTCCTGGTGTCTAAGAGAACAGACATTCTCGTAGGGCTGTTTTCCTTCATCCTGCATTATTGATATAAAGGGTTCGAGATCGTTGCTGTCGGTATTGCACTTTAGAGGACAGTTGATTGGATTTATTGTCAACAAATAGGACGATGACATGTACTTTTTATAATGGTCCCGAATAAGAAATTGGATTTGAAAAAAAAATGCAATATTATAAATCTTATTTGTTGCAGAAAACTTAACAGACTCCTACAAAGATGACCATAATTGATTTGTCTAAGCATTTTGGTCGGAGTATTACTAGGAGATAAGGCAGTTTATGAACTGATTATATTTTATTGGGATTTAATTAATAACAAATTGCATGAATGTAGTCTAGCGAACCCAGTGACAGTTATAGTGCACTACTGGAGTGCAGACCTAATTCAAAACAATCTTTTAACAGAAAGGAAGTGGAGCCAGCTAACAGGATTAAATTATTTAAGTTAACGTCTAAATAAACATGATTCAATTCTTTAAGTTAACTTCTAAATAAAATTTCTTCACATCAACAGAATTTATCATGACATAAATATACACTTGTGTAACTTGTTTAAAAAAATGGAAAAATAATAAAAAAAAATTGTACAGCTTTTCCAGTTGGGTTTGGTTCAGAAGACAAAGTTAGCATGAATTTCTGACAAAATGATGTTCTCGCTCTATACAGGTTTGGCCGATGAAATCCTATGTTAAAGATCCCCATACCAAAAACTGTGACTAAGTATTGGAAACTGTTGTTTTCAAGCAAGACTATAGCTTAAATAAATCCTTTCTAGAAAGAAAATCATACCTTACAGGACTTTTTTTATGCAAAATAGTGGATATGAAATAGACAAAATATACATCAAAAACAATGTTCTTGGTATAAAAATTGAGCAGTGCCAGACTGGGATTGGAACACTGGACTTCAGATTGTTACACTGTCGCTCTAACCAATTGAGCTACCTGGTCAACGGAAGTTTCCTGACCCAATTGTGTTACAGTTATATCCAAAGGGAAGTTAAAGGGAGGTTACTCTATAAAGGAAAAACTACAGTGGGACAGGGATCCATAACACATTTAAAAAAACATTTTCGATAGTATTACTAATTGTGGTTTCCTCATTCTTGGGACATTGGATGCATAAGCAAGTCCTTGTTCGTTATCATAGTAATGTAATCATGATTGTAATTAGTGCTCATATGTCACATAACATTTTCCCAAAAGGGGTGCTAATTAAGATAATTACAAAACATAGGTTGAGGCAGTTACTATGAAAGAAACAAAACTGACAGACACATTCCTAGGGAGGGTTCCAAAAATGTAATTTTTTTTGCACTCAGTTTCTCAAACCCAGGAAAACGTTTTTGTAAGGGGATGGGTTTCTAAATCTCTGAAAAACAGTTTGTCAGATTGCAACTGATAGGTGATGGGTTTCTAAAATCTTGGAAAACAATTTGATTAGATTGCAATTTGTAAAGGGATGGGTGCTAATTACGGCAAATATAGTACCTACACGTACAACGAGTCTGTCATCAGTGCCAAAAGTACCAAAAATAAATTTGCGAACAATGTTGTAATTGTAGAATTCCGCTGATGTGAATCTAACAAACCTACGAGGTAATACACCCCTCCACCTGGCTGCTGTCAACGAGAAACTGAATGTGGTGAAGCGCCTGGTCAGTCTGGGGACGAATGTGACGGCAGTCAACAAGGACAACCTCACACCAATACAAGTAGCTGTGAAGGTAGGTGACTCTTTCCATTACCCATCATTTTGGTTGAATTGATCACGTGGCGGTCTGGTGAATGGTCGCTAAAAACACTGAAATCCTGGAAAACCACAACACTTCAGTCTCGCTATTGAGACTGTTTTCCAGTGTTTTTTGAAAGTGTGTAAATTGCTTTTGGGGAATGTGCTGACAGTTATGTCGCTTTCGCACACAGCAACTGCCATATATAAGTTACATTTTGTTACATTAATTACTGCCCCTTCAGCAATTTTTTACAGCAGCTTAATGTGGTGCTGCTTATATGAAAACTTACATTTGAAGAATTTATTTGCTGATTTATGAAGTTAAATTTGCATGCAGTTTCTACCTTATTTTCTACTCACTCAGCACCAAATTTCATCATTTGAATTACCTTGACTTTCTCTCAAGGTCGCAGGGGTCAAATATGTTACAAATGTCTGGCAATTATTTCAAAAGAACATTTAAGTCTTAAGCCAGATACTGGAGTATGATATTAGGAACATTAGTTCAATCCTTTTCTAATACATTGCGTTTAGTTCAAAGGTCAACTTTGAGCACTCGACAGTGTCAATGGTTAATTAGGGCCTGGGAGATGCTGGTACTCAGTGACTGTCTGTCTGCCTATCTTGCAATCTACACTTTTATTTCTGGAGAATAATCACAGAATTTAAAAGACTGATCTTTGTGAAATTTGACATGATACACTGTGATATGTAGATATGCAGTAGAGGTTTAAAAAGTTTCTAAGGTCAAGGTCACTTACTAAAAATAGACCATGACTGGTACAATCCTTATCTCAGAATCCAAAAGACTAAACATTTCGAAATTTCACATGGTGATACATTGTAATATGTAGATGTGCAATAGGTGTTTAAAAGATTCTGAGGTTAAGGTCACTTTCTAAAAAAGTACCACGTGGGGTATGGTATTTTCCTTTTCTTAACTGCTTAACAATTTGTTATGACATTATGAAGCAAAGTTGGTCATAATGAAACAAGGTGTCAACTGACCAAACCTCAAGGTCATAGGGTCTATACAAAATATACAAAATATTAAATTTTTTCTCTGCAAATTGTATGTTGACGGAAACGTCGGATTTTATTTAAACTTGCCTGATGTAACGAGAACGAAAGTAACAATTTAATGTCAATGTAACACTCACTTCAGTCTCACTTTTAGGGTCAGATACAAAGCGGGGCCCTTCCTGACGTGTCAGTGTTCTAGTTCCAAAATTAAACATGCTAGAAATTTAACTATTTTAAAGCTTTAACTCTTTCAGTACCGTTGTTGTGTAAACAGTACAACAAAATGTCATCTTGGTCCCCGTTGTCGTGTACATACGACAAAATAATAGGCCGTCTCATCCCCGTTGTCGTGTACATACGACAAGAGACTTTGGTGTTACCTGTCTTATGTTTCGCTTGTTATAGCACACGATAGTCGCGGATTCCAATTAATTGTCGCTAACATCAGCACCCATCAGTTGAAAAGAAATATTTTGATAGGTGCAGAGTACACATTTTTCATTATGTGACCTATTGTTTTCAAATTTGCAGCAAAATGTTTGCGTTTGGTGTCTTAAATTTAAACAATAAGGAGGCAATTTAATTCAATATGAACACTCGTAAATTTGTCACCAAATATTTATTGAGACTTATGAAAGTAAATACGAATATTGTGATATAAGTTTCGATAAAATCTACTTGTATTTGAAAAAACTTAACGACATCGTAACAATGATAAATCCCCATTGGAAACCTGCACTACAATGCTTGTTTTGAATACAAGGAATCGTATCGTTCGTTGCCAGACAAATGTCGATTTCACAGTCATAATCAGCTGCCGGTTGGTCATAATGCTGCGAAAATGAAGAAGTGTCACAGTGTCTATGAACAATAACATGTAACAATAACAATATTTTTAACACCTGTTTATTTCTTGCAGCAGCTGTTACACCACGTCTAAAAAGTACTTCTCGCCGCCACAAAGTGGAAGCGAGACTAAGGTGTACTCTTTTCTGGTGACGGTGTCAACATTAAGTTTTTTAGTTTAAATTAGTTTCACTGATAGTATAATTGTTAGACCAACCAAACGTGGACCATAGATGCATCTTAGGTAGTACATCTCAACCCATGCATCAAATTCTAGATGCGGCCTACATTTCATGGTCCATTGACTTTGTCAGCATCTCCATCAACATTAAGTTTTTGTATTTAAGTTAGTTTCTCTGATATGTGCATTGATGGTCAAAGAGGGGCATAGGCGAGACATATCAATCCGAATGGCATGTGTTATATTTGCGGGGCAAGTCTAGTAAGGACATCCGGTACGTAAAAAGTTAAGGATCCCTGTTCCACTGCACTGTGGTTTTGTTCCTATACACAGTAATATATACCCTTAACTTACATACTAATGATAATAAAAAGTCTTTATTTATACTTAATAATAATAGTCTTTATTTATACTTGATGAAAAAGTTGAGTCAACAACTCGTCTTACATTTGGTCAAGTAGTTATAAAATATACAATAATTTACAAAATAAAAAACTTCCATTTAGATATATAATTGTAGCACAGTTGGACAAAGACCTTTCTGTTGACCAGGTAGCACAATGTCAATGGGTTAAAGCGATGAAGTCCAGGGGTTGAATCCCTAAATAGCCCCAATTAATTTTTACACTCAGGACACTGTGGTTGATAATATATTGTGTTTATTTCATCTTTATTATTTCTCATAAAAGTCCCGCATGACCTGTATGTTTTTTCTTTCAGAAATGATTTATTAAAGCATAATATAGTCATGCCAGACAAAATAGTTAATGACACTTCGTTACAGTTTTTGACAGTGGTACATGGATCCTTAAATGATAAAATAGTTCTTAGAAAAGACAAACTAGGACATTAGAAGGCATATTAGGATAGCCTATACTTCTATATGCCCTAATGCTGATTTTGATGAATTTGAATAGTGACCGATTTTAAATTTGCAGGCTTGACCTGCATTTTGACCGTCTATGACCCTCATATCATTGATGAAAAGTTAGTAGGTATAAGTATATATAACAAATGTCTGTTTAATCGTATACACACACTCGATGACATTTTCATGTGACAGACTAACAATGCAGAACAGATCGTTAATGTACTTCAGGGAGTTTGACCAGTCAAAACAACCTGTCCAAGTAGATCATATGGTTGTTATGGGAACAATAAAAGACACGAGAATCGGGTCAACGTATTGTGTTGACGGGGCGAGATTGGAATGTTGAGTAATATGCTGAGAACTGGAGCTGACGTGAATGTTTGAATAAGGACGAAAGACCAGAATACTTATTAGATTTCGTTTTTTTGCCAAACAGTAAGGTCAATATCCTCTGGTACATCGACATCAGATTTTAAAGCACAGTGTTACAACATTGATACGGATGGATAGAGGATATCGGGTAATTTATATATTAGCTTCTTCTCAGACAAGTTGGTGACAATGTACTTTCAATGTGACCTACACATTTGAGAATTTGAGCAAATTTTTCTATATATCGTTTTTCTTGCCAGCACATCTTTTTCAAGATTAACATGATTTGTTCTGGTTCCATCACACATTCACATTCATTACATTACATCTTGTAATATTTTATACTTATATGATCACAGGGATCAAATTATTCTAGACTTGATTCACTACCGTTTCGACATACAGAAGAAAATTCCCGCTCTTTGAAATTCCCCCTATATGTGCTTCAGAATTCCCCTATTTCAACAAGAAAATATTTCCCCTATATGTTTTCTTTAAAGTTCAAAAGTTAAAATGCATAATACTGCATATATACATTTTTCTTCACATAATTTAAACAAAATTCTGCAATTTTAAGCTTTAAATTGTTCATAATTGAAATATATTGCACACAGTTGTATGGCAGACAAAACATTTATCTTTTACCTTCATGACGCTAGAGCCTTATGTATCAAAATTTTAATATCCCCCAAATCTGAAAAAGGGTAGATTCCCGTAAAACCTAGATTGATCCCTGGATCCCCTGCTCTAATGAGGGCCCAGATTGTTTACTAAATAAAACTTGCTTTTTATACTTTAATGGATCTGATTTTAATATCAAATTGTAAAAAGTTCTGAATCCCCTAAAATTATGATATTTTTGTACATACAAAAAAAAATAAAAAATTGCCAGTTGGCATTAATAATCTCAAATTGATATGTTTTGATTAAGGAAAAAATAAAACTGCTGGAAACGATTATCCAGTGACTACATAAAATATGGCTATTTAATATAAACAAAAACAATGATTTTTGTGCTCATTTAAGTATACAGGTGAGGTACCAATACCTTTCTCCATGTGCTCGTTAGAGTTTGTAGGTTTGTTTACGGTACATCAAACACAATTAGTTGTTAAATTGTTAAATTCGTCCAATATTAACTTCAAACACTGATTAATTGACGCGCTCTTATTGAATTGTATATTAATAGACTCTTTATTGAATCAAAAGATTTTTACAATGAAAATGTGTTTGAACTCATGAGTTTTGACAAAGAGAAGGAGATCTATGGGTGTGGAGAAGTGTAATTGTGTGTGTGTCTACAACTCAATTACCATCGTTTATTTTATCTGTATAAATAATGATGGTTTCAGGAGCGATCTATTTAAAGTCTTGTCGGCGTGAAATCTCTTGAATGCTTGTTTTCGTTACATTAATTTTCAAAGAAAAAAATTCAAAAAAATGTTTTGTGAAAAATCTTCAAGCTTGTAGATTTAAGTGATATTTCTTTTGATGTAAATTAAGAATTTTCAGGAAAAATAATACTATATTGAAGATTCAAATTTACCTTGTTTTTAATTTAGCTTGCAATGCTTTCATTGTGATTAATACAGGACACAGATGCTGAAAGCTTTGTTATCTTAACATGTTGTCAACCAAATTTGGTTTTTTCCCAATTTTTTCTTTCTGTTTTGTTGCATTTAGGAGCTAATTTTAGACTTTTTGATTGGATTATTTTTTAATTAAAAGTAATTTAGTTGAATTGTTTTAAAGCCGATTAAGCTAAATTTAAACATCAAGCCTTAAAATATCGTGATTATCTTCTACTGTCATGGTGGTCTTAATTTTCTTTTATTTGAAATAAACACTTAGTTTAAAATACTTTTTTCCCTAATTAAATGCTAGTTTAAAAATACATTTTCCCCCAATTAAATGCTGGATAATTATTTCATCATTATACATTAATATCAGCCTGCAATAACCTTGATTTGTTTCTGGATGTTGTTAGCTAATTCTAGCCTTGTGTCAGTAACAAAAACATAAAATACAGCTAGCTGTAGATAACTAGATTTTTCATAACGAACACGATTTCTACATATTTACCGCCAGTGCTTGGCACATCCTTAAATCACCATTAATAGGATGTAAAACACAAACTAACACACCAAACAAAACAGGAAAAAAATATGCAATAGTTACATTGAAAATTAATATATACAAATTTCATGTTTCCGTTCTTTTAAATAATATGAATTCTGAAATATCTTTACTAGGAGTTTTTCTGCACTTAAGTCAGTTGTTAATTAAGATATTTTAAGTTAACCTCAGAAAGAGGTATATATTCTACACAACTTTTTATCAATTTAATAAATATTTTAGAATTAGATTGAAACTTTTTCTAGTACGATTCTGAGAAGGAGTATTTTCCCTATTGTTTTCCAGGAATGACTGTTATTGCAAGTATTATAGTACTGGGTACTGAAAAAGTTTAATTAAGGATTAATTTTAACAGTTGGTTGTGATTGAATTAGCTATGTGAGTTAGGAAGTCAACTGATTAAAGTGTGATTTAACAGGGATTGACTGTATATAGCCCGTTTCAGTCTTTGAGAATAAAGTTTAAAAGGTTTCTACCCAGCACTTCTCTTCAAATTATAATAGAAATTGGTAACTCCATTACGTGTTCAACACTGAAGCGTTAATGAGGGGCATACTACAGGACATTGCCACACCATCTCGGCCCGAGGTCTGTCTGATGCTGATGTTACACATTCTAATATCCTCGTTACACTGGGGTCAACGAAGTACGAATTCTGGTAACATTCGGTACAATCTGCCGTCAGGATTGCACTGAAACCAAAATAGAGTTCAATCGCTTCCCTCACTGAGAACGGCTTGTATTGCAATCAAACTCCCCACTATAATCACCGTTTATTTGACGAAATTGTTTTAAGACCCCTGAAGGATCCCCGTACCACTGCGGAAAACTATCAATAAATGTTGGAAGCTGTTTTTCCCGGCATGAGTACTATAGATTGATAAATCTTTTCTGAAAAGAAAATCTCCCCTTGCAGGACTTTTATGAGGAATGATAAAGATGTAATTGACAAAAGGTATTCCGTCTTTACGTATTGCAGAGTTATCTGCTCTTGTGAGCAGGTATTGATTGTTACATCATTTGTTTGTGA
>JAUMHH010034958.1:0-10197 GCA_032359455.1 Chlamys rubida
GTGTATTTGGTGAGTATTAGGGACACAAAGCAGTATTGTCAATTACACGTTCTATACATTACACAAACACTGTATATTTGTCTGCTAATATCACACTTGTACACGCTAAACATTTCTGACAAACTTTATATATATATATATATGAATAAACTAACGGTCATTTAACTTGCGACTTCGTGACAAATTTGTTATCTGTAGAAGCTGATACTGGTTGACGAGTAAATGCTATCAGGTCAAATAACGAGTGTCGTGATATCCAGACGTCAGCTGTCCTGACCATATAACTTCATTTGTATTTTGGACATTAGCGACCACAGCTGACAATAAAAAATCCTTCTAATGTTAATCAATGTCTAACAATTTATATAAATGACTAGATTGGCAACTTGTCTTTAGAATATTGAATTAGTAAAGTAAAACTGCAATAATTTGGATCACTTGTATGTCGGATTCTCCCAAACAAGAAGGAAATACGTTAGTAAAATAATGCAGTTGGTTAAAACTCCACCGTTACCGCGACACACCTTGACAACGTCATCCTTTATCGCGACACACCTTGACACCGTCCCTCTTTACCGTTACACACATTCAAAACGTCATCCTTTATCGTGCCACAACTTGACAACGTCACCTTTTACCGCAACACACCTTGACACCGTCACCCTTTATCGCGACACACCTTGACACCGTCCCCTTTTACCGTTACACTCCTTCAAAACGTCATCCTTTACCGATACACACTTTGACAACGTCACCCTTTACCAGGACACATATTGACACCATAACCCTTTACTGCGACACACATGGTCGACGACGACGACCTTGACGACGTGACCCTTCTACCGTAACACACCTTTACACTCTTTAGAGTTATACGTTTTGACACTGCCACCCTTTACCGTAGCAAACCTTGATGACGTCACCTTTACCGCGACACACCTTGACGACGTCACCCTTTATCACGACACACCTTCACAACATCATCCTTTACCACGACACACATTCACAACGTCACCCTTTACCGCAACAAACCTTGAAACCGCCACCCTTTTCCGCGACACATCTTGACGACGTCACTCTTGACAGCGACACACCTTGACTACGAGAGAGGGTTGTATATCTGGGAATTTGCGGTATACCTATATCATATAATATCGTGCATTTTTTGTATAAAATATATTATAAAGTTAATGTCCATCACTGTTTTATACCTTTGGTGTAAATAACCATAAATATTAATTTCAAATAACAAAATCTCAAAATCAATTCATAATCGTTATGTTTTATTATGCTTTTGTTTTGCTACACTCCATTCATCGTTTACCTTCTCGGAACAAAACTGTCCGATGTTCTCTGTATATTTATGGCTAAACTGGGTTTTTTTCGATGCTGCTTGTGTATAGGAAACTTATCAGTCAACATTTATACAGTTCTGAGATAACATATAGGGTTTCTATACATAAAACATAGACCGTGATTTTGAAATATATCAATCGGTCATTTGTATTCGATAACTGCGTCCTAAGATTCACAATATTACCTAGTTATATGTTATGGCTATTTTGTTAAATAATCAGTTAAATAACTTATGCTTCAAATGACGTCAGGTGTAGAAACACATGACAGCGTCACATCTGTAGATCTTGTGAGTTTGAATTTATTACAGGAGTGGTGAAGGTAAAATGTAAGAAAAATGCAAGTTTTCTGGAGATATTGCAGAGTCAAAATTAAATCATTTCAGATTTTTGATTTTTTTCAAGCATCGTTATCATTATTTGTGTATAAGTGACTGCTAAATGTATACTAAGTTGTCTATTAAGTTTATAATAGTGTAAGTATATATTGTTGTTTATTTTTGACAAGGGACAAAACTTCCCGTATACAGATCAAATTTCGAGTAGTGATATTGTCACTTATGTTTTGGATATTTTTTTTTAAATGACTTCCGATGTTAATTATCTTGTAGAATTTGTAAATTCACATAATTCATATTTGTATGAACATAACATGTAAGTAATAATATCACATATTTGCTCGTAATACTCACCCAGGGAACTCTTGTCTAAAAGGAAACACAAACTCGTTTCCCAACAACCAGGCATTTGTTTACACCTTGAATTCGTCGCCAAACAAGGAAGTATGTTAAGTAAAATATAAATATTGAATGGGAGAGGCGGTATCACAATTCCAGATACTGCTCGATTGTCGTTAAATTATGTCATATGCTTAAACAAACTAAATTGTATACAAGTTTCGTGCTTCAATTATTAATTTCGATGAGAGTTCTAATGATGTTTACTGTAGAAATCAATAGCTGATGGCTCTACCAGCAAATAAGTTAAAAGCGTGGACTGGCGCTGTCTTTTTTGACATTCTGATGACATGAATACAAGATTTTATATCATATTTTATAATACTTTTATTATTGCGCCCTTTACATTTCATATCATTGGAGTCATATTCCAGCTCGTTTACTTTGTCTACACACTCTTGTCCCAGTTCAGGGACAGGTTATCTTTTATGACCCTTATTTCAGTTTGGAGCATATCATCCTTATGGTTATTATATAAACAGTTTTTTTAATATAACAAATTGCAAAGAAATGCAAATATGCAATCTATAATTAGTAACATTAAGTACCAATTATTGATTTATTTCGTTTGTGAAACTGGCTCTGATTGACATGTTTTATCAGAGATATACATGTATATTACACCGCCACATGGTAACTCTAAAATGTGTAGGTGCCCAAGAAAATAGCAAATCTTGCGCACAAGCTCTAAAGTGAGGATCTTCCTGTATTCTATTAAAATGACCCCGAATTAATTAAAATGGCATGGTAACGCGAGAGTAAGACAGTATTTCGTAGAAGTGGTATCAAACGATATCAGTCTATGTGGCGAACAAAGTCTAAGGAAGGTAGTGTTGGGTCATCACTTATCTTGCCTTTCAGAATACATTTACAGTGTTATTTATTTCCTGAGTACAACTGATTCCAGTATATGACCTGTACAATTCACACAAAAAATAGACATTGAATTTGCTAATAGGTGTTCCTTTTGTTTCCTCGGTATAACTATAAATGCTGAACCAGTAAAACATGTGTAACGAGAGCCAGAACATCATTAAGGGTATACCCTACATCACTGTAGCATGGCTATTTTCTCACCTTGATATATTCTCGTTATAAAAAAGGTTATTTAACTCAAAAACATGATGTTTTTTTTTCTTTTGTCAAAAAAACCCCTGATAAACCGCTCATTTATTTTCCAATTGACAATTTGAGTCTGCATACGAAATGAAGTTGAAGAACTTTACGCCAGACGACATCGATCCCTGATAAAATGTTTCTAGGAAAACATATTATTAAATGTTTGAAATGAATAATTATGACGTCTGATTAATCAAATTTGTTGTGATCATTCCTTAAACAAGCCGCGAGTATTCATTGCAATAATACCAGTATTTTATTGCAATAAGTTTTTTATTAGCATTGAGGTTAAAATCAAATTCTATAAAATGGCAAAACGACACAAGAAGAAGTTTACTGTGACAATATGTCCGTCGTTGAAATTGAAGTGTACCGCTTTCGATGTAAATTTGTTCTCATCTGTAAAGATCACATGTACAAGTATGTCGGGACCAGAACCCCAATGTTTCAAATTTGAAGTATACGGTGAGTTTTGGTCCATGGCAATGAATTGTTAAATCGACCGGCGTTAAGTATTCATGATTATCAGTTATAGTTCCTTGCTATCTATTTATATAGACTTAAGCATGTGTACATGCTCTTGGCCTTATCTATATTAGGTTTGCTGAAGTCAATAGAAAGTTTATAATCATAGATGCTGGAATTAAGTTTAAAGAGCAACGTAATGTAGAACCAAATGACAAGTGTAGTTCGTGTCATTGTATTTGTATACACAGTGGTGTCAGTAAATGAATAGTAACACAACTATACTTACACTGATACAAAATGATATAGCTGCTTCAATTTGTAGTAAAATATTACTGACCGAAAACACATGTCGAAAACGACTTTAAAATACACACATACATTGTATATATGTACTTGTTCAACAACCAGCACGCTAAGTGTCCTTCCTATACAAGCACTTAGTTTTGGGGTTGAATTATAACCTCTGTTGCCTGATAACCGACAAATACCGATATTATTTCTAGATAAATGACAAGAGACGGGTGTAAATATTTCATATCGGTTTTAATTGTATGCATTTTTGGACATGTCAGTTTAATATTGTAGCGATTGCATTAATCAAATAATAGTTAAATACTTAAATTCTGGTTAAATAACTTTTATATAAAGGTGTAAAGTGACAAATTGTATTTCACAGCCATTAATAAAGCAGTTATATACGTAACGAGTTTTATAGAAATCTAGCAGTTTTGTACAGACAGGAAAGCTGTTCATGCAGTTTATTGAATATTTTAAACTGGAAAATGTTCGCCGATGGAGTATTCGCCTTTCATGGCTATTATCCCAGTGCTATTTTACCCCGAACAGTCGAGTTTTAAATAATACCACGTGTAAAAGTATTTTTATGTATAAAACAGAGATCAAAGGCAGTGAGGTATAACTATTACATATATACCATTTTTTGTATCACGATTCATATATATGAATGAAACAAACCAACATGTTTAATTCAATTATTTATGACTTTGATTTGATTAACTAAACGGACCAATGATAACTGATGAACAAAATGCTGTTTATCTCCTTTTTTATGTCATTGGTTTATATTGTATTGTAACACGGGGACTGTTTTATGTCATTGGTTTATATTGTATTGTAACACGGGGACTGTTTTATGTCATTGGTTTGTATTGTATTGTAACACGGGGACTGTTTTAACTTGAAATTAGGCCAAGTAGACATGTTGTTTATTTAATCAAATTACAATAAAATTGTATCTGATACATAGCACGATGTGTGAAACATATACATATATGTGATCTCTTCTGTTGCTGAGAGGGCTCCGGATCGATTGTCTGTGTCTACGGTAGATTTGTATAATAGAGACATATGACTTTTTACGTAGAATCCGAGTTTAGAACATTGTTAAAGCCTCTGTTTTGACCCTAAGTCTATAGCCTTGGGTAGGAGTTTCACTATATACATGTATATGCATGACACACTCTACTAAGCTCATGTGGTTGTTTTATATATTTTATATATAGAGGAGGGTGAAGATTGTACTGATGTGAAGATCAAATAGGTTTGAAAACAACCAAAACAGCAATGCATGAAGGTAGAAACAACGGTATAGCTGTACCTGTTAAATACAGGTTAATTTGATAAAAGAAATGCCATTGTCGTTTTTTCATTTGTTCTATTTTATAATATTATAAAATTAAGAATGTTGGATTTAATAACGAAGTTCATAAAGTTTTGGACAGGAATAATTTATAAAAACCTTTCATACCTTAAGTTTTATCTTCTGTTTTTTAATCATCACTCTGTGATTTCAGTAATTTGATTTTGTGTAAATAGTGTTGAACTGTTGGACAGGTGATGGCAAATGACAATACGGAACGGAAATCATAAGCCAATGCGAAGAATCGATCTTTAGCGACCATGACATAAATCAGATTATCTCGAAATAATAATGATATATTATATGTATCTTATCAACTACATACTTTATATTCAGTACCTCTATCTCATAGCAGACAAAACACTAGTCAATTTTACTGCAGTTTTCATGCATAAACATGTAATAACATCCCCTTATTATTTTTCACTGAGACTGCGAAGGGAAACTTAACACACCGCTGATAATGTAGTTAACATAATAAGACCGACCATATTGTGACCGAAGGTCTAGTATTCGAATTTCGGATACGGCTTAACTCTGAAAAACTGGTCATCTGTCTGTACGGTACATACACCTTGTACTGACTACAGAGGTCCATTGTCTGTCTGTACGGTACACACACCTTGTACTGACTTCAGAGGTACATTGTATGTCTGTACGGTACATACACCTTGTACTGACTACAGTGGTAGGACATCTGTCTGGACGGTACATATACCGTGTACTGACTACAGTGGTATGACATCTGTCTGGACGGTACATACACCTTGTACTGACTACAGAGGTCCATTGTCTGTCTGTACGGTACATACACCTTGTACTGACTTCGGATGTCGGTCGTCTGTCTGTACGGTACATATACCGTGTACTGACTACAGTGGTAGGACATCTGTCTGTACGGTACATACGCCTTGTACTGACTACAAAGGTCCATTGTCTGTCTGTACGGTACATACACATTGTCCTAACTAAGGAAAGAACTTTTATAGGCCTATCATGCTGCTCAATCCTATTGTTCACTCAATACAAAATGACGAAATTAAATATTGACTAAGGAGGTCGATCGTCTGTCTGTACGGTACTGTGCATACACCTTGTACTGATTACGTACGCCGGGTGTCTGTCCGTGCGGTCCATACACTTTGTAATGGCTATGGAGGTCGGTCGTCTCTCTGTAAGGTACATCCACATTCTACTGACTATGGAGGTCGGTCGTCTGTCTGTCGGGTATATACACCTTGAACTGATTACTGGGTCGGTCGTCTGTCTGTACGGTGCATACACCTTGTACTTAATACGGTGGTCGGTCGTCTCTCTGTACGGTATATACACCTAGTACTGACTTACGGGTTCGCTCGTCTGTCAGAAGGGTACATACACTTTGTAGATCGGTCGTCTGTCTATAAGACACAAACACACTGTTCTAACTATTGATGTCGGTCGTCTGTCTGAACAGTACATGTACCTTGCACTGAATATATAGATCGGTCTTCTGTCTGTACGGAACTTACACCAGTACTGACTATATATATCGGTCGTCTGACTGTACGGTACAAACACCTTGTACTGACTATATAAATATGTCGTCTGTCTGTACGGTACATACACCTTGTACTGACTACGAAGTCGGTCATCTGTCTGTACGGCACATATACCTTGCACTGACTATATAGATCGGTCGTCTGTCTGTACGATACATACACATTGCACTGATTACAGAGATCGGTTGTCTGTCTGTACTGTACATATAGATTGTACTGACTATAGAGGTCGGTCGTATGTCTGCACGGTACTTACACCTTGTACTAACTTTATAGATTAGTCGTCTGCCTGCACGGTGCAAACGCCTTGCACTGACTATATAGATCGATCGTCTGTCTGTACAGTACATACACATTCCCCTGATAATGAAGTTGAAATTATTCCTTATAACAGTAGCCTTAAAATAGTTATCGTTAAATTAGGACGATATCTTACAGTTTATTTTTTTTTCTCTATGGCACGATCAGTTTTGACGAGATTTTACTGTTGATAATTCTTTGCATTGGTTAATTTATTTAATTGAAAAAAATGTCTGTATTTACTTGCTTTAATTAAACTATTTATTCCAATACCGGCAATGAATAGACTCTACACAGATTCTGATGATTTCAACATAGCAATTATTTTATTAGATAGACAGCTTTTTATTTAGATTGATAATACAACAAAACAGATACAAAAAATAGATAACAATGTTTGTATGTGATACTACAAAAGATATTTGATATTGAAAAATTGAGTTGTATAAAGCGCAGTTCACAAAATCGTTTTTGTATGTTTGTCCACTAATTGTACACTTTGTTGATTATTGTTAATGTTCGTTTGAAAATTGTTTATTCGAAAATAAGGGTAGACAAAGCACTGCAATGACCAGTTTTCAAGATGTTCATTCCCATACCCTTTACACTAACTGAAAGAGACGGATATAGTCCCTCTCGTCGTCTGTAATACTAGTATTAGTTACTACAAATGTGTCACCACAAACAGCTATTGCCTGTGGATATTTAATTCCATCTGATGACGTCAGAAGTTCCCTGAGGCGTGTTCCGTCCCCAGACATCTGTACGATGTTGTGTGATCCCCCACAACACACGTAGATGTTACCCTCTCTATCCACGTCTATTCCACTAGCTTCCCCCACGACCCCGACTTTCGCCACATCCGTATATGTTAATAATAATTAAGCAATTTATATGTTCCTGTTTTGTTCAACATTTTGCAAACACATGTTTAAGTTACCATAACTTCACCTATGGTTTTACAAACACAAGCCTTAGTCATACTTGTATTTTATTAGTATAAATATATGAAGAAAAGCCGACTACATTTTAATACTAACCTGTCTCTCCCTAGTTTGGGAAAATCAGACATCCAAGTTATCAAACTTATTAAATTGTTTTTAACATAATTAAATATTCCAAAGACAAGGTGCCAGTCTGTTCTTATATAGATGCCATGCAAATATATATATATATATATAATTGTAAAATATTGTAATACTTTCAGATAGTGGCGCGATGCCCCTTATAATGCAAAACCGGAAAAAGTCAAAAAAATATTTGACAAAAAATGTTCAAACCCAAGGAAAACAATTGGCACTAGGACCGATGAAGAAGATTGCTAGACCATAAATATATCCCTTAATAGACTTTAATAAAATATGAACCTGAACTAGATATGTGTCATCGTTTCAGGGGTCTTATCATAAAAAATGCAAAACAAAAATATAGATTATGTGATGCTTGGAAAAATGGAGAAGAACGTGTAAAAATCAATTATTAATTTTACCTACTTTTAACGTAAAAACAAATGTTTAAAATAATCAGAAAGAATGTTTTATAGGCAGTTTTATTGATAGTCCCACCACCCTTCCATCCATGAATCACATGCCATCTATACAAGTAATACTGCCTTACATACATTATGGGATTGTGATTCTAGTCTGTAACCAAGAGGATTCAGACTTTCTGATAGAGAGGTTTCTTCCGCAGTCATGTTTCTTACAAAAGGGCCACACCTATAAGCCTACTATTTTTGTATTAACAGCCAACTATATATACATCAGCAATGCGATAGGATTTAAAAGCGGGTATTTAAGATTTGATATAATACCATAATGGTCATTATTATAATGGATTACACGGATTCATGTTTTGAATAAAACTAAATTGAGTGAAGTTGTCCGTTTAATTGACAATATAGAGTTGCATCGATGATTCTGATACATGTAATAATACTTCGAGGCAATGATTAAATTACTGTCATTATTGATATTTTACCTGAAGACTTTCTTTCTTTTCAATAATTATTACGTGTATGTAACAACCACGCCTACTATAAATTAGTATATGCACCGAAACACCCCCAATCTACCACAAGTGTCGATACCGACTTTTAAACATACCGACTTATCTTAGGTGTCCCTGATCAACTAACCAGCGCGGCGGCTGATACGATCACGTGACTGACTAAGATCGATAACATTACTAAATAAATGACAAGAGACGTATATAACAAATATTTTCCCTCGCCGGTGTTTTACCGTATGTATATTGAACAAGTCATCTTAGTATCATTACATTAGCATTCATTAACTATTGGTCATATACGTCGACCTGTACGGTACATTCACCTTGTACTGACTACGGAGGTCGGTCGTCTGTCTTTACGGTACATACACCTAGTACAGACTACGTAGGTTTGTCGTCCCTCTGTACGGTACACACATATTGTACTGACTACGAAAGTCGGTCGTTTGTTTGTACGGTGCATACACCTTGTACTAACTACGAATGTCGGTTGTCTGTCTGCACGGTACAAACACTGTACTGACAACGAAATATTTGGTGGTCTGTTTGTACGGTATATACAACTTGTACTGAAAACAGAAGTCGGTTGTCTGTCTGTACGGTACAGATATCTCGTACTGACTACATAAGTCGGTCGTTTGTCTACATTGTACATATATTCGTACAGACGACGGATGTCGGTCGTCTATATGTACGGTATATAATCTTGTACTGATAACGGAGGTCGGTCGTCTGTCTGTACGGTATATACAACTTGTACTGAAAACGGAAGTCGGTTGTCTGTCTACACGGTACATATATTCGTATAGACGACGAATGTCGGTCGTCTGTCTGTACGTTATATACACCGTATACTGATTACGGATGCCGGTCGTCTAACTGTATGGTACATACACCATGTACTGACTACGGAGGTCAGTCGTCTGTCTGTACAGTGCATACACCTTGTACTGATAACGGAGGTCGGTCGTCTGTCTGTAAGATACATGCACCTTGTACTGATTACG
>JAUMHH010034969.1:0-10196 GCA_032359455.1 Chlamys rubida
ACCAACAACAAGAGTGATTAGATTAATATAAGTTGAAATAACACTTGTTTCATAATTGTTGTAAAATAAATAAGGTTTATATTTAAAATGTTATTGATATCATCAGTATGTTTAAGGGAATTACATTATATTTACTTAAAGTATACAAATTTCTGTATCAATAGAAATATGTCATTATAGATTTAATAATTATGACATACAACATTGGCATAGTGCCCTATATGATTTGCAAAATTACTCTAAGGCGCTTTACAGTACATGAATAATAGTATTCTAACAGTGACCGTTATAAATATAGTATATAGAAAGGGTCGACAAATCAGCATTTTACATCAGGTAAAATTAAAATCGTCATATACAAGTCAGCTGATTTCTCTTTGCTTCAGATCCACATTGAGGACGAGTACCTGGAGGGTGGCCGGAGACTGTCGATCGAAGGATATCTAAAAGGACGAAGGAGATCCTCCATGCGTAGGGGAAGCAGCAGCCTGGACCTGTCCCAGCTACAGAAAGGTAGCATCAAGCCAAAAAATCCCTTTGAGATTTACTCATCTGAACCACTGTGGGAGAAATACGAAGATCAACCAGATATTCCGGATAGATGGCGAGGCAACCTTATAGATAAAGGGTAATGGCATTCATTAATGGATTCACTTCTCAATTTGTTAGGCGTATAATTGGCTATTCCTAAAAAACGTCACAGAAAAAAAAGAAATAGTACATATTGCCATATTTCTGATCTAGTCTTACAGGAAATGGGACACCGGAAATGCTAATCATAACAAGCTTCGTGCTCTACCTGTTAAAGGCTTAATTAATCAAAAGTACCGGATGTTAACTTAAAACTCAGTTTTAAAACTCTTTGACTCCATTTTTTCTTGTCAAAATGAGCGAAGAGAGAGGGAGAACAAGTGTTTATTCCATTAGAACAAAGACGCAAGAAAGAATCTATTTTGAAAAACATGTTGATACAGAAAACCAAACAGCAAAATCAATGTTATTCCTCCATATGGCCATTTCTTTCATTCAGATTTCAATGTTATTAAATAGGTCAAAAGAATGAATATCTATGTTAAAAGTCTTCCGAAACATATCTAGAAACAGTACAACGAAACGACACCTGTAAATAGGTTTTATATAATAGATAGATTTTTCCACCTATTTGAATGTCAGTTTTGAAGAATTTGAATAATTTACAATGGATTTTCACAATAATTACCACATCTACTATGCTTGTCGTACTTATAATACTTAAAGCATTTTTTTCTGAAAAAAATTTGACATTATTGATGATTTGGTGAAAAGCATTCTAAGGATGTTCTTAATATTATTTGTAGGAGGACATTTTTAACATCTTTTGTATATTTAAATCGGTTCATCTCGACATGATTCTGGAAGACCTTAAGGGATTTTGACTGAATATGGCATGACTAACCCATATACTAAGGATATTTAATATTGTATGTTTGACTGTAGCACATTTAGTTCAAAGTTCCTTCCAGGCCCACGGTGACCAAAGTTGCTATGCAAATGTTTCCCTGGTCATGAAGTGCTGCTGTCATTTTTTGAGTTGATTCACAATCCAAAATGACAACCTCTTCGTTTAACGTCTAACAATTTTTCACAAAATTCCATTAATCAAACATGGAGCAATTTTTCCGGTCTTTGCACCTTGTCATAAGTTATTTCAATTCTTTTGTTAATTAAGAAATCAATTTTATGTCACCATCACGGTCTCAATTAAGTGGAATCATGTCATCTCCTTGTCTAACTCTGATAATCACAGACATTTTATTTTATAAAAATCTCGGTTTTGTGAAAACAGCAATGTCTACGTATACCCTAACGACACTATCTACAAACTATTGGTCAATGACCTCACTGCATACTTTACTTCTGCATGCTTAAGTGAAAGTATCAAATTTGTAATGCCAAAAGTTCACTCAATACCGTATATTTATATTGCATGCTTTAGATACCGGATATAGCATTAAGAATATATTTTCACGGATGTACGAGGAAATTATTGAAAATGTCTGTTGTGTCATTGCAGATCACTCTATTCATTGAAGAAAGAACAAATTGCTGGACGTGAGTTACCATTCCTGGTCAACCGTCTAGTGAAAAAAGACGAAACGAATGTCATCAACAATGTTGAACAAAAGCGTGAGAGAGACTACATATCTCGTAGTCATTTGACGGACAACACCCAAACCAAATTCAATCACGCTGTTCTCCAGCACTTTTACAAAGCTCCAGCTCCTCGCGCACATCCGGGATACGGTATGCCTAGACCAGAAACATCGGAACAGAGTCCCTTTCGACTCTTAATGAAGGACTTGGAACGAGATCCGAGTGTCGTGGCCATAAGCAATTTTCCGTCCCTGACCGTTCCTCCTACTTGTTCTAAATCTGTGGGATTTTGTGAAATCCTAGGACCAAGTGCATGCACTCTTTGCATTGAAGGTTCAAATAGGTTTATCGGTGAAGAACTCCAGAAAATTATCTTTCCGGAAATTGAGATGACTGTAGCTAAACTTGTGCAACCAAAACTTGCCAAGGTAATGCGTGAAGGTCATATGAATCAGATGAGGAAACGTAGGCTGCGCGAGCTCCATTTCCCCGCGTCCCTGCTACCCCTTAAGAGACAGGAGTCTAACCTGCTGGGGAAGAAAATGTCTGCCCTAAGAAGGGAACGTTCTAAGCTGAGCTCGGGTCCTTCCAAGCACAGTTCCTATAGTGTTTCCTCTCGAACAACACATCTCTCAGCCGTCCACGAGGAGAAAGCCTGACGCGTTCCTGTTGCCGCAACACATATATAGCATACATATAAGAATCTCAAACTTTCTGAAGTTCTATTGCGCAATGCCATTGGGTCACAGTATTAATACGAGTATACTTGACTTCCTTACATTTACTGAACAATACAAACATGAGTAATCAATATCATGTTACGTCGACCCAATAGGAACTATACCAGATGACTTGCGGGAGAGTGTATTAAGCCTTTGGCTCAAACAGGTTTTACATCCTCATAGAAATTAAGTTTAAGATCATTATTCCAAGTTTCCTTATGAACACATTTGAATTACGGAAATACTCTTTCCGCGGGTTGAAATACACTTGGTGCATTTTATGTTTATAAAGGAGCAAGGGAAATTATGTTACATTTTCAAATGATATTTCATCGACCATTTTGTTATGTCGACACTATTTAATCAATTGGATTTCCTTCTTTTTATTTTCTTTCAGTTATTTACTGTGCAAAATAAAAACAAGATGTTAATAGTAGAAAAAATATTCACTTTATTTTTATAAAAACTTTTTTTCACTGGTAAATGTGTATTATTTGAGATTATCCAGAAATTAAAATATCTACACCTCTGTTGATCTATTCATCCCCTTTGTGTTTCAACCTGTATTTTTGTTGTCAATGTTACAAACTTGTTCAAATATGCAAGGCTGCTTTCAATCTGTTGATGTCCAACGGGAGAGAATAGGAGAGATACACGGGTAAGTGAATCTAAAACATCTTAAACTCACTGCATTTTATCAGAGGCGTAGCGATCAGCTGATCAATGTAAGACGTTAAATCAACACATACACACAAACGTATGAGAGATTGAGTGTGAAATCATTCTATATCTAGATGAAGACCTTGAAATCAATAGTCCTCGTTGCACATGGTCAGGAAACCGGCAATATGAGTGGACCCATGACTACATTGATTCATACATTTAATTTTACTTTTTTTATAAATCACTGCTATTTTACGTCGTATTTACAACGGATGTTATTTATCTTAAGTAACAATACATTTTTAATGTCCAAAGAATCCCAATGAAAGCCAATTTATGTTTCGACAATGTCCACTATACAGAAGTCATCAAAGGAAGTCCCTGATAATGCCAGGGCCGCACCCCACCATGGACGCCTCACGAGTAGTTGGATACAGTGGCTCATTTTTCTTCCTAATCCGTTTGCACGGCAAAGAATTACATAAATATCCTCAATCCTTGATTTGCAAATATGTTTTAAACTCTCAGATGTTGCTAAAATTACATTGTCTTTCCAATATAGGAAGGTTCGAAATTGGGAATATGGGAAAAAATACAATTTTTCCAAAGAAAATCACCAGGCTTGCACTTGTTAAAAGGGTTATTAAAACCAAAAAATATTAACGGCTCTGGATTTCCAACAGTTGTATTTATGAATTGGGTACCTACACCACTGAATTTCACAAGGAGTTTATACGTACAATTTTTGTGACAGTGTTTATTTACAAGTGTCCGCGGAATAGGTCACATATATTGCATTTTAAACTGATGTCAAAAAGATAAGTTGCTATTCAAAATGCTACAATGTACGATGGAAATATGTATAAAATCAATTTCACTTTATTATTATTATCGTAGAAAATATTGCAAACGTCATATAGTCAAGTATCAACCGAAATACCAAGTTACATGATAGTATATGGTCCAGAGCCTCCTCTTATACTCCCTGAAGGCCTGTTTGTTTGTTTTATCTACGTCATGATCTGAGGACAACACTTCTGCAGGAGTTGTGTTACCACCGGCATGGATACACCTGCCTCAAACAAGTACTGTGGTGGAGGAAATTTCTCCTCCTCGTAGCAGAACTCCGGATAACCCCTCAAGTACATTAGTTGTACAACGGGTTGTTCCTTGATGAACGTGACGGCCGGACAGCCAGATGATCTGTGCTCGAACTGCTTTGAAGTATGGAGGAACATTTTTCCAGTGTCTGTATGATTGTGATCGCCATAACGACAAACAGCGTAGTCATTTTTAACGCATTTATTTTCTTTTTTCCACCAATAGTCTATGGCCTTTGCCACATCCCCGGTAAGTTCTTGGTTGTCAGCGTAAATGGTACATTCTATATCAGAACGCAAATCGATTTCGGTCGAGCCTTTCGGATAACCAAACAGATGGACGGTATTCGCAACCATGGTCTTCTCAAGGGTCAGTGGTAGGGGAAGGTCGTTCCTACCTTTGCTGATCTGCAGAACCACAACATCGTGATCCCTGTCAGCAAACGGTATGTCGTACTCGAAGTTAAATTCTCCGGCAGTCGCTTTGCCTTCTCTGACACCGAATTCAATGTTGACAGCTTTCTTCCATTTTTTCTCAAACTCAGACACTGTAAAATGTCAGGAAATATTCCATTATAATGAAATCAGAAGTGACAATATATGTTTGGTTAAATACTAAAAAAACACCAATACGTTTGTGTTTCAATGATACATATTTTGAACAATGGTACGTCTTAAATTGAAGTATCTGAATTGAACAATGTGTTATTACAGCTCAATGCTTGACTATATTATCTTGTAAATATATATTAATACACATATCAAGTTGGAACATGTGAAACATCTAATACCTTCTCCTGACAGGCCCATTTTATGCAAATATTCAAACAGTTGTCCGAATGGGAGAGCTTGACGCTTTGGTTCAATGTCAGCCGACGTCATACTAAACATACTGCTGATTTTCTGATAAATAGCTTCCTTCTTGTCACTCTGTTCAACTTTAGCTATTACTGACTTCCAAACGTGTTCTGTAATATAAGATCACAATAATGAAACATCTAGCAAAATAGAAATAGTATTTATAATCCTTTGCATATTTATGCAACAATTTAGAGATACTACTAACTGTTATATTGTAAATCAAAATTTGTGTTTGGTAGAAGTAGTAAATAATAAATTGGACAAATAGTTAATACATAATTCAGTAATTAATAAATAGAAATAACAGTTATACGCACTGACAATCCCTTCAAGCACATGATAAGCAGTCATGACGTAGTTTTTCCCAAAACGAAATCCTGTTCCAGACTCAGCAAGTTGGCTATTTATTTTGATTTTGATGACTCCAACAGACTTGTTCAGATCAGATTTACCCATCGCCTGAATCGTAGCAAACGATAACGTGGTATTGTCCGTCTTATGGAAAGTTCCTGCGCCGCCTGGAAAAAGTTTAAATATAAATAACGAGTTTACTTAATGTCATACATAATAGACATTTAACTTATCTAGTCATATTGAAATTAAAACATTTGACTTGTGTATTATAAAGGTTTGTTTGAGGGCGACATTAAAGAGACATGGTGACCATGATGCTTTCGTGTTTTACTTTATATATATTTGACTTAACATAAAGTTAAATTATTAAATTCGTGGATAATACACTAACCTGATGTGGCATCATCTCGCTCTGGCTGTTCCGTAGTTCTTGTAGGTACTGACAATACAAACATTATATAACATGCACTATGTAGGAGTTGAGTATAAATAATATTTATCTTAAAATTAGATTAAGAACTAAAGTCCACGCATAAGCGATTTACTTAATCACAAAATATATCAATGTTTAAGCATTGTAACCGATAGGAAATACTATATAAAAACAAACAAACAAACAAACTAAGTTTTATGTAATGAACATTTGTATTGATATTTATTTAGAATCATTTACATTGTCTAGAGTAAAAGCGGAAATTGTACATTAAATCATAATGATAAAAATGACTGTCATTAAATATTGGCAAATTTATATATAGAGTAATGCCGCCGTTGTTTATCAATTATTATCAAAACAATAAAACAGAACAATAGTTCTGACACGGAAATGTAAATATATACTAGATAACAAAGTAAAATATCGAACGCCGAGTGACGATGCTGGTTAAATTTGGCAAAACAAAGTATAAAGTACTGGATGACTATTTAGAACTATATTTCTTCAGTCTCCCTTCCACACACACACACACACACACACACTCACACAAACATATCATATTTGTAAAGTCTCACTATCTTTATTTCTGTTAACTGTGGTTGTTTCCTTTTTCAAATAACATATTCAAATTTTTAGATTGCAAACAATGGTTAAAATAAATAAATACAAACTTTACCTGACTGGCATTTCTGAATGTCTTTCTCAGCTTTGATGATCATAGCAAGCATTTGGTGTGCACACGTGGGTGCAGTTTCCACTAAAAGTTTCAGTTTTTCTAGCTTTTGGCAGCTAATAACTCCTTTTCCTTCCAAATTCTGACATACCTTGAGAAAGGAAAGGTTTTCATATTCACCGGGGCCACTTAGATAAGACTCTGCCTCTTGTCTGAAATGATCCAGATTCTTGCCCATGTTTTCTTCGTTAAAGTATGCTTTGTTCATATCTGTCTTGAGGCGATTGTATATTGTTGCCATTGTTACATCCATTTCTCAAATCCTCAGTCTGAAAATGATAAAAGAAAGTAAGGTGTGTGTGTTATGATAGCATCAGGAGGATGGTATAGATAAAGGAAGATGGAATGTTGCGCGTTTTACGAATGACGTCCTACGGTGAGATATACAGAAAGACTTGTCAAATCTCCGTTATGAGTAACGTCCTAAGTTAGGAGTTTTTATTTTCTTGTATCTCCTCTTCTAGGATGTACTCGTTTGAGAAGTTAAAAAATGGCTGTATTAACATTTTTCCTTATATGTATATGCATTAAAGAGTGTTAATGCCATAGCAGAAAATGCCCCAAAAATTATATGTCCAATTTAACCTATTATGTGATTTTAGGTGATATTTTTGTTTTGACCATTTGCAGAACAAATTCATAAAATATCTTCCAAGTGTGGTATCAGATATGTATGAATGTTTGCAGAATTGATAAAATTAGTATTTTCTTTTAAAATTTTGGAAGGGAAATTTCTTGAATTTAGTCTTTCAACTCAGAAAAGCGATTTAAGTTACCCCTACCCCTTATTTTTCAACGAAAAAATAGTCCTTTTTTACTATTTATTGCAGAAATAACGCTTGATATCAAAAGTTCTCCTATAACACTTTCTTTAATATTTAATGGATGCAAAGAAAATGTGTTTCTCTTTTTAAAACAGCCACAAAAATGGGGGAGTCTGTGTGCTTCTTTCGTTCAATTACTATTTTGGTATTTTTCATCTTTATTTTTGGGTGGGTGGGGGTTCAAAAATAACAAGTGCTTCAGTTGCACTAAATATGTAAAAATAATACCAATAACATTTAATTTTCCAATTATTTGTTGCATACTATTTACTATTTTCATCATATTGAACAGTAATAAGCTGTAAAGCAATAATGAACTTGCTATAACTAACAATGACGACACAATGATGATTTCAGTGATAAATCCAGTGTCAAAAAAGGTGTAAATACACATTTTCAAAATGGCCACCTAATTTGTTATTTTTTTTTAAATTCTTTTTAAAAAAGTTATACAAACAACAAGCATCTAGTTTTTTGAGACATTTTTTAGATGTGTGTTTGCTTGTAAAATTGGTCCTAATTTGTTAAATATTACAAAACCCTGTTACATGAGATCAAAAACAAGACCTGAACGTGATAGAAACCTCAGAAGAGTATACATCCTTAAATTAAGATAGCTAGAAAAAAGCAAGGAAACTATCATGTCTAAACCAACAATTAAAACTGAAAAGCTATCATCAGTGAAAAGTTTAGTTATGGTGATCAAACTAATAACAGCTAAGCTATAGACAATATAGTTAGGTAGTGTTATATTGAGATAATACAAAGCGAGGCAGTTTTAATTTACAGTACCTTATGGTATGGTTTGTCCTGAGTTCATCCAAAATACTAACTAGTATTCAAGTTTCTCTACTGATTATTCTAGCCATATATTTGTATTCAATATGTAATGAATATAAATATACCTTAGGTATTTCATGTATTACCACTACAGTGTACTTAGAAATCAACAGAGCTCTATATCTATTATATCATACTTATTTTTAGCTGTGATATATACATAGCCCTGATGTAAATTCCCAAACAACCTATTTTTAGAACTTGAGCAATTCCTATATATAGCTGGAAAGAACAGTGATTCTTTTATGATTTTGTTTCTGGAAAATCATACGCGGGCACCTGCATATGGCGTGGCCCGCCAGGCGACGCGCATTGTCCTACTTGTCGCTTACTCAAGTACTTCCTGTACACTATCTGCTGTATTTTTTTAACTAATACCTATGCGAATATGGGTAAATATAATAAGTTAGTAGACTAAAATAAGAAGAAGACGAACATTTACGTTTGCCTTCTACATTCTTATTTGTACATTTTATAAATAGATGTCGGAATTTCAACAACTAATATTAGAAAACTACTATTTTTAGAACAAACTTGGAAATCCCCATCGTGCTTATTTTAGACTGTTTTTTCCGTAAACGAGTAATAGAAGTATTTTCTCGTTTACGGAAGGTGCCGACGGTTCCCGATTGGTGACAACCCATTACAATAGGATGACTCAATATCCATATCAATAATTATACATAAAATGAAATAAAATTAATAGTCACTTACGGTTAATGGATTTGAAGCTAGCAAGATGGTTAAATTTAGATTCCAATAGTTGTCCAAATTTATTTCAAAGTCTTTAATGGTTATTGCCTGTACGACCGCATCCGGTACGCTGTTCCATACATCGACGATTCCAAAGGAGTATTTGCGAATGTGTTTGAACTTCATGTATTTATTAGTTTTTAGTTATTTCCCACGTTGTCGATATCCTATTAACATTCACTAATTGGCCAATGTACACTTTCATTGGCTGACAAATGAGAATGGAGAATTCTATTGTATTCAGTATAGGGACGGAGCCTCAATAATACCATATGGTATTAGTAAAACTGTTTAAAATAAGTTGGTTACACCATAGCTAGATCTAAGGGAAAGTGACACGTCTATGCGACAAATAGTTGTATACAAGTTGTTTTATCCAAGTATACGAAAGATCTTCGAATTAGACCAACAATACTGTTTGCCTTACTTATCGCTTGCTGTATATGTGTGATGAAAAGTTCAAGTCCTTATCAGCCAAAACTCCTATGTCCTTCTCGGATGTAATGTTTTCTAATCTCACTTTTCCTTCTGTTCCTGCCATGTGATAACTTCTTGTTTCTGTTCCCTTTTTCTTTCTTGTTAAAACTTTACACTTAAGAGGATGGAATCTTAACAGCCAGGTGTTGGACCATTCCTGTAGAGGATGGAATCCTAACAGCCAGGTGTTGGACCATTCCTGTAGAGGATGGAATCCTAACAGCCAGGTGTTGGACCATTCCTGTAGAGGATGGAATCTTAACAGCCAGGTGTTGGACCATTCCTGTAGAGGATGGAATC
>JAUMHH010034980.1:0-10196 GCA_032359455.1 Chlamys rubida
GTTCCACGTTAAGCAGATTTCGTAGTATTTGCGCGATCCCCTAGACACTTGCGTTACCTAACGCATGTGTCAAAAATGACAATTCAATTAACAGATGAATCAACACTGACTGCAAAAAGATTAACAATACTGTGGGTAACCTGAAAATAGAACTAACCTTTTATGTCCAAGTTTGTTTACAGCAGAATTAGAATTCAGTTTGGTCAGTAACTCAATCTTTTAAAGACATGTAATAAACAGAATAATGGCAGGATATCAAACCATAGGTATTTGCTAATTTGTAAGAAGATACAATGATTATAGTACAGTGTACTCTGTCTACTCAAGACAGCCCTGGGACCACGGTATTTGGCTGGTTTGAAGAAAATGTTAATGCTATACATTGTCATCATCTCAATTAAACTTTTAAGCAGGATTTAACAAAAATCTAAACTGGCAGAGTCCAATTTTCCACAGAGTGTACTGTATCTAATATAGTGACTTTATTATGCATCTTCTTAAAATTGGATTACCTATGATCAAAAATGTACAAAGCTATATGTTACCCCTTCCTTAGGCCAATCCAGATTCTTTTCAAGTACACATATACCTACATGCACCTATGTAAACACAGATAACACAATCCTCAAGGGCATCATAGCCAAAATAATCCATGAATATATTGTACATACGCATGGAGGCAAAAGCTGGTTTATCCATGATCCTGATCTGTCGTTCTGCTATGATTGGTTCCCCGTCCTCGTTTCCCACATTCTCCGGTAACATACACGACGCCATGGCCTCCTCCTTACTGCTGCGGGGGAAGTACAAGGGCATGACCTTCTCATACACTTCCTGTTATAGTCAAAAGTAACGAGAGGTCAACATTGTTTTTTTCATTTCAAGGTTTCATAAAATGAGTCAATGATTTTCTTTAAGAAACATGGTTTAATGCATCCAGCATATAAAAGATTTATTTTAACTATGATGCTGATAATTAAATCCATTGTATCATCTGTTTTCTATGGCAAATGTATACACAACCTATTTGTCCCCTCTTAAAAAGAAGTCCAACATGTTCACCTAATTAGAGAGGTAATGCTGACTACATGTTTACTTCAAATTGACATGCGTGAAACATAACAACATTTGGTGAGGACCATGACAGAAAAATGTCATCTGATCTGGTCAGAATGTCATCTGATCTGGTCAAAATGTCATCTGATCTGGTCAGAATGTCATCTGATCTGGTCAAAATGTCATCTGATCTGGTCAAAATGTCATCTGATCTGGTCAAAATGTCATCTGATCTGGTCAGAATCTGAATAGTGATTACTGGTAACGAAAAGTGTGAATGAAAACAAAGCAAAGTATTGAAGTAATGTACCACCTCTGGATCAAGTTTGTTTAAATATAAACAAAGGGCTATAATTCTATTACTTGGGGCACAGGACTCGATTTTAAACTGACAGTCCACCTATGAGGTACTCCCAATACAAAGGCCATAGACAAAGTGACACATGGTGAACAAAAGGCCATATACATATATAGCTCTGTACATAATGGGGTATGAGACCTAATTTTCGTATGCAACACTCCGCCATCCCAAAAGTATTCACATACAAAACTTTTAGGTGACGAGTATATGAAATATTTTGAACAAAGTGACTTGCTGATGGACTGACTGACTGGCAGACGAAGTCCAACTCTATGGGAGATGGGAAGGAGACTCATACAGTGCAGTAGGACAGATACTTAAGGCAAGTTGCCAATGTTCTTTGAAATAAAATTTTAAAAAGCAGAATACCATGAGATACCCACCATATCATCTTCTTTACAGTGAAAGACTATGGTTTCCACTTCATCACCAAACTTTTCTAAAAATCTTCGAACAGTTCCTGTAGAAATCAGTATGGTTTGAATATTGATGACAACGGTGAAAAAGAAAGAAAAAAAATATATGTTTCTTAAATTTTGTATTGACAAAATCTACAAAAGAATTAAATATTTATATGATGCAACCAATTCCAGGAAAGTTTGCTGTAATATATATATACAACCTTTTACTGTGATGCTAATAACTCTGCCGAGTCAAATTAATATGATTAATACGAAGAAAATGAACAGTTTGGATAAAATCAAAGTCTGAGGAATAAAGGGTATATTCGAGGCATAACAGTTTATATAAGAATCTTAAAACAGAACAATGTAACCATACTTAGAAATCTAAAATTGTAGTCCTAGTCAGGACCAAATACTGAAAGCATGGTTAGCTTGACAGCTTCCAATGAAGATACCATTACTATTAATGAAATAACCTGTTACTAATGCATGTGTTGTGTCTTTAACAACATTCAGATTATTCTGAAAGTCATTAACGTACACTTATAATGCTTTGAACAATTGAACAATTAAATTTGTCATTTTAAGAATTTACCATTCCGAATCATAATAAAATTCTTTAACCAGTTAATGCTCACATGACTTGCATGGCCTAATTAATTGACAAAAATAAGATCAGGGCTGGCAGTTGGTCAGAACCACTAGCTGTAAATTTTGAAGTTAAGTACAAACTGTACTCAGAATATAATCATTTCTATCTGGATACATGACCACTTACTAATAGCTATGTGAGCTCCGTCCTCAGGAGGATAGCCCCTGCCTGAAGAATGCGCTGGGGTCAGGGCTACACTCTTTATGCTTGTCTCCCTGAAAATTATGAAAAATACATGTATATTTTGTATCTTAGGTGTTATACATAAAGGAATTCTGAAAACCTGGCCCTAGGATCATGAAACGATCTTAAGTCTAAATTTGACTTCAGTTTGGATTTAGCCAATCACAAATAACGTCATAAAAAGTGACGTCATACGTGATTGGCTAAGCAAAAACTTAAGTCTAAGATTGTTTCATGGTCCCGGGGCCTGGATAGGTTCTGTATGATTTTATTAGGATTCTGAATTACACTGATTGAACAAAGAAAAAAAGGTGATTTCTTCATAAATTATCTAACAAATCATTGTGAAAATTATTGCAGTGTCTGCTTAAGTTATCGCTCTCCTTCAGCTGAATTGTTGACCTTGAATACTGGAAATGGGTACATACCTAACCTGGTCAGCTGGTTACTATGGTATACATACCTAACCTGGTCAGCTGGTTACTATGGGTACATACCTAACCTGGTCAGCTGGTTACTATGTTACATTTCTGACCAGCTGGTTACCATGGGCACATACCTAACCTGACCAGCTGGTTACTATGTTACAGTTCTGACCAGCTGGTTACTATGGGTACATACCTAACCTGGTCAGCTGGTTACCATGGGCACATACCTAACCTGACCAGCTGGTTACCATGTCACATTTCTGACCAGCTGGTTACCATGTAACATTCCTGACCAGTAGGTTACCATGGGTACATACCTAACCTGAACAGCTGGTTACCATGTAACATTCCTGACCAGCTGGTTACCATGTTACAGTTCTGACCAGCTGGTTACCATGGGCACATACCCAACCTGACCAGCTGGTTACCATGTTACATTTCTGACCAGCTGGTTACTTTGGGTACATACCTAACCTGACCAGCTGGTTACCATGTTACATTTCTGACCAGCTGGTTACCATGGGTACATACCTAACCTGACAGCTGGTTACTATGTTACATTCCTGACCAGCTGGTTACCATGTTACAGTTCTGACCAGCAGGTTACCATGGGTACATACCTAACCTGACCAGCTGGTTACTATGTAACATTCCTGACCAGCTGGTTACCATGTAACATTCCTGACCAGCTGGTTACTATGGGTACATACATGACCAGCTGGTTACTATGGTTACATACCTAACCTGGTCAGCTGGTTACCATGTTACATTCCTGACCAACTGGTTACTATTGGTACATACCTGACCAGCTGGTTACTATGGTTATATACCTAACCTGGTCAGCTGGTTACCATGTTACATTCCTGACCAGCTGGTTACTATTGGTACATACCTGACCAGCTGGTTACTATGGGTACATACCTAACTAGCAGGTTAACATGGGTACATACCTGACCAGCTGCAGCACATATCTGTAACAGCTGTATAGGGCACTCTCTGCGGCCGTGACATACTTGATGTTGTAGCGAGGCCCAACTGTGTGAATGATGTACCTGGCCAGTAGCTTATAACCCTTAGTCAGCTTGGCTTCACCCGTCTTACACACTGACAACAAAGTGATCAATATTTAACATCAATATACCGTTTAGTTAACAACATATCACAATTAAATATTTTAACAACAAAATAATTTACATTTCTTCTAGTCATTATTCAGTATTTGGATATTGTACCTGTTAAACCTAACCAAACAGCATCCATCTGAAAATAATCAAACAAGTCAGTGTGCTGTATGTAATCAAACAAGTCAGTGTGCTGTATGTAATCAAACAAGTCAGTGTGCTGTATGTAATCAAACAAGTCAGTGTGCTATATGTAATCAAACAAGTCAGTGTGCTGTATGTAATCAAACAAGTCAGTGTGCTGTATGGTTAAAACAACTAAAAATGTTATCCAGTGACTAACTATCACCCCTATGTGACCCACACAACAAAACAGTTGTGATCCATAATGCCTTATTCTCCTTATTTCATTTTCTTATGCTGGAAGCAGACGTTAAAGTAGTAAATTCTTTTTTTCAATCAGGACTGCATGAATTTAAAGGAGGATGATTAGTGATGTGTACAATAATTACCCCAATGGCTATTAGTATCTTAAAAGGGGTTGAAGCTACAGGGCTATTATACATGCATAGGTCCAACAATTTTTATGATGGGTAAAATTTTAAGAAATCTGATGAAACATGGAATGCCAAGACAAACAATTCCCTTTTCCCCAACTCACATAGTGTAACCATGTAAGTTTGAAGTGGGAGCCTACAACCTAGCTTACCTCGTATATTGTTCTTTAGGTCTGCCAGTAGTTCAGGCCCGGCCTTCTCGTATATTTCTTCTGATGCAGGAGTGTTAGCAGAGTTATTGAACTTTTCACTTGTTGAGTGAACAACGGCCTCAACATTCAGTAATGTAATATCACCACACCTAAAACACAAACATTCAGTAATGTTATATCACCACACCTAAAACACACAATAGTTCTTCCTCAGTTTCAGGACTTATAAACTAAAGACAATAAAACACAATATTTCTTTGTCAGTTTACAACTCCTGATTACAACATTTATGGCCTTTCAATATAAATCAATATAACAAACTGGAGATTTATTTATTTGGACAATATTTATCTCTTCACCCTGAAAACAAGGAAACATGGTGTTACAATGATAAGTATACAAATCCGTCAGTAGTAATGCACATAAACATGAGGAAGATATATGTTTAAATAGTTAACGTAGAGAAGTAGATAAAAGAAGCTGCAAGGTCTAGAAAAGCCTTGTTAAATTTCAGGACACAAATCTATGGATCTGCAGGAGATATAAAGTAGTAAAAATTAAAAAAATAAAATTACAGAAAAGGGCTATATTTCCTAAAATATTGCGATAGTAAAATATTTGTTATCTATATAATAAAAAATCTCTTTCTGACTTGAAAGTGGCTAAACACAGAAAATCTTACACAAGATAATTTGAATGGAAAGGTAAATTTTAAGAATATTAAATATAAAAGTGTAGAGTAAAGATGTTTTATGATATCAGTGTTATATCCTATATATATAGGCATAAAGAAGCTGTTTCAAAACATATGGCCCGGATGCAAGGGGTGGGCATAAATCTCACTGGTGAATATGACCATCAACTTCTGTGTGAAAACAACTTTGAACTATAGCGCTATTAAAACATATCAAAACAGTAGTCTTATCTACTTAAAATAATCACATGCCTGAATTAAATATAAAAAAGTGTGTAGATATACATGTAAGTAGAGTAAATGTTATAATGAGGACAGATACATTCCATACAATTTAATGTTCAAGGCTCACCCATGACATGATATTTACCAGACATATCTAGTCTTGAGCGAATTCTATGCTTTGATGACATTTAATTATCATTATAAAGGCTCAAACAAACAAACATGATTATCTAACACCCCTATGTGACTGATTCTTTCTGTCTGTATATATGGCATATCTCTATCCTATATCAAAATATGGGTATATGCCAGAAAATCTGAGCTATTCAGTCACATTTTGCTAAACATGTGACAGACAGACATATCATGTTCTAATTTATGATCTCAATGTTACAGTACATGCTTATTTTTATCAACACAATCTCAACGCAATACCAGTCCAAACTCTGAGGTAAAGCTCTCCTTCTCCTCGTCTTATTGCAAGTAATGACAAATATTCAATGATAAAATGTGCTGGTTAAAATAATATGTAGTAAAGGTATAAGTACAAAATGCATTTTTTTGAGGTGGGGAATTTGGATTAATAAATTAATCTTAACTACATAATTTATAGATTTAAACTAGATTTTGGTGTTTACTGGAATAATTGATCATCATGAGTAGAAGCTTTTCTGCATTATTTGCTGAGATGACATTCCTCACAATTATCGATACTCTTATAGTCCTAAACAAATTCTGAACAAGCTTCTGATTGTTCCAATACAAATTGATTGGTGGGCCACAAATTACAGAAGTTCTGATCACACTTCCTGTTTTTAAATCATGCTTTTCTTTCTGATGTTCAAGAAATAACCTCAACAAAACTGTTTGCAGTACCTCCATCTTTGTTCACCTTGATCTGTTCCTGCAGCTAATGTATCATTAAACCTGTATTAGATATACAGCCCTAGCTTACCATATACAGTAATTACTTGATTCATCCATCAATGATGTACTGATGTAATACAGTATGCTCAATCCTTACCAAAGCAAGATTTTAGAGTTGAGGTCGCTTCTCCAGGGAAATGGTGTGCTGATTTCCACTTCCTCGCCAGAATTACTGTCTATGGACTCAATATACTCGGGAAGCTGTGTTAGATTCCACTTCGTCAGTTGCTCTATGTCCACAACTCTGGAGCGGGCACCCAGGGGTTCAGGCCCCTCTTCCTCCATGTCTGGGTCTACCAGCAACGGAGTATGTCAAGTAAACAGCACAGTCTAGTCTAATACAGCTGGAAACACTTCAAAAGTCTCCTTTATAACTGGGACCACAGGTAAACGATATCACGGGATTTATTTATCGGTGTCTCAGTTTCTACGCATCATATGACACTCTTTGTGATCGATATGCATATCCAGAACACGCTGATGTAGCTCATTCGTGTATGTTACATAATAAAATGTCGCCAAAAGTATTTCTTTTAAAACGTAACTGATGATACAGTTGTGAAACTAAGTCTACTTAGTCATCAAATCATGTTGTTAAGTTCTACTTTCACTTCTTCCTGAAACGTCCGCCATTTTCTCGATCATGTGACTTTTTTGAGATCGTCCCCATTTACTTCCGGTTTATTCTATTCACAGTAAAGGGTATAATAGGATTCATTTTAGGAATGTAGATTTTGCCAAATATCCCTATTCTGGAGGGCGACTCCCGGTTTTGGACCACAGATTATCTAAGTCTGTGCTAAAAGTGAGCATTTTCAACTAATGAATTTGTTAAACTATACTCCTATTTTTTAAAACCTGATGAAAAACATAAATATGGCCTGGAAAGTGATAGTTTTCAATTCTTACCAAAAAAATTAACTAACTTATCTTTAAAAATGTGGTTATTAGTCTAAAATAGTTTTGTACATATTGTCATTGCTTAAACACACGATGAGACGAATTTACATTAAATAAATTATTAAATACATCACATTTTACACACAACCTGTTGATCGTTCCGGTCAATATGGGAGATATAGCTCGCAATCTGTATGCATTACACCAGGATCCCTGATTACACGTTTCTCATAAGTGTATGTCGCCGCCTATCCAAATATCGAGCGGGATATCGTATAAATATGTCACCGCGGTGTTCTTGTTGAGCCCACTGTGATTGAAAACATAAGATATCTTGACATGTGGTTTGAAGCCTGGCGCCATTTTCCGCTGTAAGGAGACAAAACCCAAATCGGATAAGTACCCAAATCAGATCACTCTTTGCAAGAAATGACGATCTTTGGAATTTGACGAATTTCTTCTTACAGTCCGAAACAAAATACAAATTCCTCGCACACGCCATTTTTAACACATAAACAAGAGATTAGATTTTGAGTTTGAAATACCTCTTCTGATGTTATTTTGAACTTAAAAATGAATAATCTCTAGGCTAAAAATGATGTATATATATGTGTGTGTGTGGGTGAGTGTGTGAGGGTGTGAGGGTGTGTGTGGCGGTGTGCGCGCGCGGGTGTGTGTGTGTATGTGTGTATTATAAGAAAACAGTATTGCAATAGCTTAACTGTTGACACATTTATTGATTTAAAACCATGTGTATATATTGTTTCATTTTTAGACTAATCGGCGGAACAACTTGACATGGCCAACAGCGTGATCTTGGATATTTTTGTTGGAGTTAGCTAATGTGAGATGGCATTGCATTTTTTCAAGAAGTCCTTGGCAAATTTTACGTGTAAGTTACCAGATCCTTTAAGTATAGATGTTTGTGAGAGATAACGTGTGAGATAGCACATAGATGAATAAGGGAAATTATGATGAATTGAGTAGAATGTGTTAGGGATAAAAGGGAAAAAGTGTGACAGGAATGGAAGAAGTTGGATCCAGGGAATCTTCAACAAAATCCTGCTGGATGATGTATTGTAATACCAGGAAGCTAGCTACGAGGGAGCTGAGGAATGAGGCATGAATGAGGCATGAATCATCCCCTGTTTGTAGATATGGCGTTGAAAGAGTAGCTGGAAGTCTGTTGGCCCGCTAGCTTGAGAGTTCAAGAACAATATTGAAACCATCTGTGAAGGTTGGACCTGAATTACAATGGTAAATAGTATAAAGCAACAGTTGTATCCGAGTACTTATCTCGCAATTGGAAAGATAGGTGTAGTCAGGGTCGGCGACCAAATTATGACGTCCTTGTGAAAGTCAAGTTACAACACAAAATACAAGACACCTGTTTCTTCCGAGAGAGAGAGAGAGAGAGAGAGAGAGAGAGAGAGGGAGAATGAAAGACCCAACCATACAGTCTCTAGGAATGACTAGGTTCTTCCGAACGACACTGACAGGAAAAACAAGTGGAGAAAACTATATGCCAAGTTGCGAAAACAAGAATACAAAGCGGGATCGGAGAATCAATCAGTGGAGAAACAGGACAGCGTACAGAAGATACATGTGTGAGACGCATGAAGAACACTGTCAACCTCTATGGATACGCTGGACATATGGAACGCCAAAATAACATATATTCAATTAATTGTACCTACCTTCAATTTAATTGAACATATCTTCAATTGAAATGAACAATTAATTGAATATATGTTAATTTGCCGTTCCATAGGACTAACTGAGAGGACGCCTAACCAGCGCAACCTCCGGCGCAGGTTATTGGCAAGGTGAGGTGGTCCGCGGTGGGTGGTATGGACTGGAACGTGTCCGAGGAAGACATGGGAGTGATATTCGTAATACTGTTAGCAAATAATTAAGTACGCAAGATGGAAACAGTGGCTAGACTAGCGTGTAACGTCGGGATAAAACAGTTTAGAAAAATGGTACCAGCATCGGAACGCGAACCGGATGGAGAAACAAACAGGAGGAAATAGGGAGATAAAGATATTCGGGATAGGGATAAGAACTCCGGTAAAGCAATATGGGTAGAGTACAGATGAACAAACTTTGGAAAAGCAATAGTGGTAGAGTACAGAAGAAAGAACTCTGACAAAGCAATATGGAGAGAACAGATGAAAAAAATCAACTAAAGTATCACTGGAAAGCGGACGGGGATTGCAGAGCCAGGGAAGTGAGTTAGAAGAAAATTTAAAGCCACACATGGAGACGCTACTCCAAAAGCGTACACTACTAACAAGGTAAATATTTTCACGGCGGAATATGGCCATTTCATCCACGTAGGACTCAACAGTGGCACCAAAGGTAAAACATGTTCTGTACAAGATGTTTCCAAAACTTTTACACTAACATATCTTTGGAGGGGTAGAAAAGAAACTAACAGACAGCTGAGGAAATGACTTGATGTTTCCCAGTGCTTCTCGTCATTATATTTCTATCGATCTTCAAATTGAAGATACGGTTTAAAACAGCAGTGGAA
>JAUMHH010034991.1:0-10196 GCA_032359455.1 Chlamys rubida
CAAAGAGATCGGTCGAAAAATGTAGGAGGAGATTGCCGGACAAACAAAAGTTTACGCCGGACGCCGGACGCCGGACGGACGGACGGACAACCCCATACCATAATACTCCCGTTTTTCAAAACGGGCGTATAAAAAGGCGAACCTAAGATTGAAATTTGAGAAAGATCTGAAAGATCTGTCTAGTACTTTTTGGGGAAATACAATGTATGTACCAGGTAGTGACAATATCACTTCTGCCTCAAAATCAAACATGCAGAACTATATTTGAAAATGAACATATAAATTTGATAAAGATCTATCTAATAATTCTTGAGAAAAGTAATAACCAAATTGAAATACCAAATTCAAGATGGCTATCTATAGTGGCCATCCTGTTTTTCTAATCAGTCTCCGAATGAGACAAGCACAATGACAGACCATTGGAAACCTTCATGTAGAACTTGAGAAATAGCCCTAACAAACTCTAATTCTCAAAATTCAACATGCCAACCTGTCAGACATCTTGACAAATGTGAAATTTGAGAAAGGTCCATCAAGTACTTTCTGAGAAATAAAGCTAACAAACTCTCAAATTCAAGATGGCCACTTGTTAGCCATCTTGGTTTTCTGATCAACCCAAAAATTGATCCCTGAGATACATAATGGGAAAAAGCGGTAACAAATCTGAACTCCCGAAATTATAGATGCGCCCATATTAGTTTTCAAATCAAACCTTAAATTTGATATGCATAATTAAGGACCATGGGGAATATTTGAGGAAGATCTCTCCAGTACTTTTTGAAAAGCACAAGCATTGTTTTAGGGGGGGCCAATGACAGATGGACCATGGACGAAGGCGACTTGAACAGCCGACCATCTGATGATGGCGGGCTACAAGCTTGTGGTACAGTACACACAATACATTGTATTCCATATGGGACACTTCAGTAAATAGATTCGTTCAGAGTGTACAAGACTATTACTGCTGAAGGCGGAGCATAGATAACACGAGGTGATCATGGGAACTGCTCTACACATGTTTGGTAAAATAATGTGTATATATCATAGGTGTCAACCTCTGAAACCACCAATGAGGGTGATCTTCCTAATTCCACATTTCAAATGAGGGAGGAAGTGCATGAAATGCAACTGAAACTGCTTTGTTCAATGTTGCTTTCCCTTTTTATGTGTCAAAATAAGTAAAAGAACCCATTAATTTGATTCAGACACACATGTTATGATCATTACACACACACACCATGCAGTAAGTAAGAGATCATTTGACCACAGATGTAGATTTTGAGTTTGTGTGCGTTTGGACTTGAAAAAGGGAGTTTCGATGGAGATTGGTAAATTTTGATAAAAATGAGGAGGTTTTACAGCTATGTATACATAAACAAATAGACATTTATGTGCAGTGGATTAGCAATCTCATCCGAAGTTGTTGAGGGCTGATGCCATAAACCGATATATTGTAATTCACAGGCATGTTATCGTATTGCAATACAGAAATGAAATATCGCTGTATAGCAATATTTTTCAAAAGCTTATTTCACGTGTCCACTTGGTGTTTTAACATTGTCTATTGCTACACATTCTAACAGATATGCCAATCACACAGGTTTGTACTTGTGGTGGGAATCAGTTGAAATTTCATTATTGAAGGTAGGTTTAACAAAACATTTTAAATCAGTGTGATCGTATTATATATTGTTCAGTTTGATATCATTCTGACAATTATTTCTTTTTAAATTGAGCATCTATTTCTATGAACTACATTTTGGGATATGTATCACAATACATTCCTTCTGCATAGCAATATATTGTATAACACTTTAGGTGTATTTAGACACTCAAATGACATATAAAACTAGAAATATAAATTAATCGATGATAAATGGTTTCCATAGATAGCTGTCCCATTCATGTGTCAAATGCTAAGGAAAGTTGATTGGGTAATAAGTTTATAACATCAGAATTCAAAGTATCAGCTACAATGAATTGCCAAATGCAAGATACAGTAATTTTTGGGATTACAGAGTTACTTCCCTTGAATTGGAATATTTTTAAAATGTATTAATTTGCCTGTAGTGAATTCTTAAATAAAGCTGGATGTTTTGTTTTGTTATTGTATTGTATCTGGTATTCCACAGAAAAAACACTAAATTTTCAATTTTTAACATTTTAAAACTACCTATAGACAACAAAAAAGTGACTACATCATGTTAGTTAGGGATATAATACATTACCGTAAGTCCAATGGCATGACACTTGATTAAGCAGTGCACTTTTTAACACAATTCTGCCTTTTTTCTATTACTTGGGAAGATTCAAATGGTGTAAATGTGTAGGTGAATCAATACCTTAGAGTATGTAGCATCAAAAGTGTACGAAAACTTTTATTTTGCTATCACTTCATCTGTATTGGAACAGAAAAATCTGAGCCTTTGAATAAAATGAGAAAACAAGAGTACCGCGGGGCAGATCGATATACGCCCGGCGAATGCCATATAGTGTAATATACTTTCTTACATTGAAATAAGATCTGCATCATTCTAAGTGTGGTTAGCTGATCACATGCTATAAAAAATGTAGAAGAAATTATCCAGACAAAAAAATAAAATACTGAAATGAACAAAGGGCAATAACTATTGCAAAAATAGTTGAAACAAAATTCTTTTAAGGGAGACACAACTTCATATCATGATTATAATGTAAACCAAGTTTCAAAGAGATCCGTCAATAAATGTAGGAGGAGATCTCCGGGCAAAAAATCAAATACTGAAATGAACAAAGGGCAATAACTTTTAGAAAAATTGTTGAATCAAAATTCTTTTAAGGGAGACATAACTTCATATCATGATTATAATGTATACCAAGTTTCAAAGAGATCGGTCAAAAATGTAGGAGGAGATTGCCGGACAAACAAAAGTTTATGCCGGACGGACGGACGGCCGCCGGACGGACAACCCCATACCATAATACTACCGTCAAATTTGACGGTCGTATAAAAACACTGTATTCCTGTAAGTTGTACAAACTGTGCTTATGTAATAATTTGTTAAGCAAATACTTTATGCGCGTCACTTTAAAACTGTTATCGATGTACGGAGAGTGTGATGATTACGTAATACTTACTTGACTTGTTCGTCGGCTTGTTTTATAATGAATTCTTTCCTATCACAGAAAAATTTCAACAACTTCTCATATGCCTCCTGTAATACAAAAATATAATCAATTATTCCATGTTTTCAAATCAAATGCTAAAATATAATAGGTCACAAGTTCTTTTTTCTATTCCACTACCAGGAAGGGGATAACAAAGTACTGCTCACCAGAATTTTAAGACAGGGAATACTATAGCAACGGTACATAACAGTGCCAGAAAACTTGATAAACTTAAACATTTTCATTTGGAAAAAAACTGCATGGCAAAATTTTAAAATGGTGAATAAGTATTAACAATTAAACCTACTTGACAAAAGAATAATACAAAATAACATAGCTATAACAGTTCTATACAATACATTTATTGAGAAATGGCATGCAGTCACATCTACCTAAGATACTAATTGTGATAAGGTTTCATAGAAACTGATCAAAAAGGTAGATATCAGTGCCTGATTCCAGTACTGGTATATATACCTCCACTAACTTAGTGAAAGGAATTATACTGTATAACGGGGAACTTTAGCCCAGTCAAATTTTTCGCCCTTCACTAGTATAATCCATTTTGGTGCAGTGTTAATTTTGCCCTTCACGCGTTATTGCTTTATATAGTATATTTGCTACTTATTTTCTATGTCGTGGTGAGTTCCCCCTTATTGCAAAGCGTGAAAAAGGCAAAAGTTAAACTTTGGCGAATATTTCCTGGTACACTTTGTATACGGTACTACAGGAATATATACAAAATTTTGACAGGACAAAACTTACTTTTTCATGTGGCTCCAGTTCATGTTTGTTCTTGTTGCGCATACTCCTCTTTTGTAAGTAAATTGCTGTAATGTATATATGTTACATGGAGACTTATAATATATATGTCGATGGAATTAAATATAAGTGAGATTTGTACACATTTTGCTATAATTTAAATGTAACATTGACATTTGTAAACAAATTGCAGCAATTTAAATGGTACATTGAGAATCATATATAAACTTTATTTATTTTATAACAATTATGAAACAAGCTATATTTATCACTCTTGTTGGCCCGATTGTTGGGGGGCTGAATAGATATCACTCTTGTTGGCCCGATTGTTGGGGGTGGGGGTGGGGGGCTGAATGTGGGCGGAAACTGGAGTACCTAGAGAAAACCCACATTGTGTTTTGTATATATTTTCTGTAATTTAACATATTTTATTTATTGTGACCTTTATTTTAATCTACCTGAAATTATTGTCATTTAACGCATTCACCCCTGAAGACACATTTGAACCCTTCCAATTCAAAGGTTGGAATAGTTCATTATGAAATTTCAGGGGTGACTGAATTAAAGGTGTATTAAACAGGAAAATAGAGCCAATGCCAACATGTGGGTGGTTTTTAAAACTTTTCTATTTCTATATTTTCCATATTGTGATGTATCTCTTTTTTTCAGTATCAGTGTGAAATACAAAATGCTTGTAAAGCAAATTTCTCCAATAAAAGGTATACCAAATACAACAACAGAAATGCTTTGAAATTGTTGATAAAAATACTTATAAGAGTTAAGATTTAGAAAACAATAGGTTTCTCACCATATTCCAAACTGTCTGAAGTTTTCTGCTTGCAAAATGGCCAATAAAATGGAGTCTACAATGGAAAATGAAACAATTTTTTCATTTTTATGTTTTTTTAAAAATTCTATAGAAAATGACTCGTAAAAAATTGTATGGCTCCTGTTCTTCCCCAATCTCACAGAGGAAAATTGGCCTTGATTTTAATGTCATGTCAAGTTTGAATGATTACATAATTATACAACATTTTTGAGATTTCTTTCAATCTTAGGCATCCCTTAAAGCTTCATTTCGAAGATAAACACATTTTTTTTGTATGCAAAATTATATAATTGCAATTTATTCATTTGTAAAAATTAAAAAAAAATTGCTCATTGAATTTTCGATTGTCAAAATTGCATATAATAGGAAATTGACAATCTGGATTTACAATGGGTAAACAGATCTGACACCAAACAAACTGAAAGCAAATCGACATTCAAAAACTGAAAAGCAAACCACTATTGCTGTGATATGCTACTTGTCAAGTTGATGACGTGGCCGTTCAGTTTAAAATCATTATTGTCCGGAAACAATCAGCCAATCAAAACAGAGAAAGTGCATGTTACCACATTAAATGTCCGCTGAACACATTCACGTACCAAAGTTGACATAATTATTGCTACCCTACGCCAATGCCCAACTCCAGTTAAAATCCAATCATACTAAAAAGAATATATTGTTGGACCAAAGCAGGAAGACCAGTGAAATGTAGGCGTCCAGCTCTCAACAACAACCTACGGGGGCTGGACATACAACCACATACACGATAGGTATAAACCACGACAATTAGTACTTGTAATATATACACTACAAACCGTATTTGACCTCTTAAAGAGCATTGAGTGCGGATACTCTTGGGTTACATTAATCAATTAGTCACATTATTGCCCAAACCCACTGACCCCCAAACATACATATTATTTTGACCATTGCAGCTGAAGGTCTCGTCCCATTTTCATTTTAAATTCCCCGTTTATAAAGTGGTATATTGTTCTAAGAGATTAAGTTGGTTGCATATATATTTTTATCATATTCTTTTTATAAATTTCATGAATTATGAATTGAAAGAATGACAAAAAAATATTTATGACAAACTTGTTTTTTCATATTTTAAACCCCTGGGGTACTGTGAACAGAGCAGGCACCCCCATATAATATGGAAAGCTGTTTACTTCATCATATACATTTTCGATGATTCTTGAGACTTGTTTTGGGCAAAAATCTAACATGACCTATTTTGTTGGAAGTTTTTGTTAACGATGAGTGGACAGGACAGTCTTCCGATCACCAAGTATAGATCCTGTAGCTGTGACATAATCTTAGAACAATGACTACTGACTGGTCCCCGAAGATGGATTTCATGAACACCTGTGTGTAGCTTCGTTTAAGTTGGGTCAAAACATAAGTTGTGAGCCTGCAAGTAAACCGAATGTTGACAGGCAGAAGGACAAGATGGTGCCTATTATGGTACGTTCCGCCAAAAATGGGAGAATCAAAAAGTGCTCAAACAACATGGTGCTACACACATGCATTATTGTTAAGATGCTTACAAAATTTTATTGAAAACCATCTTATGCTGCATGAGCACTAGATTAGAGATAGCTTTGTTAGAACTAATCAAGGGCCATAACTCTGCTAATATCAATTGAAATTAGTCAAGGGCCATAACTCTTTTAATATCAATGGAAACTAGTAAAGGGCCGTAACTCTGTTAATATCAATGGAAATTATTCAAGGGTGATAACTCTGCTAATATCACTGGAAATTAGTCAAGGGCCATAACTCTGTTATCAATGGAAATTATTCAAGGGCCATAACTCTGTTAATATCAATGGAATCTAAATGAGGGTACACATGCAAATATTTAAGTTTCGTTAAAATCAATGCAGCAGTTTCAGAGAAGTAGGGTTAAGATAAATGTGTCAATATACAGAAAGTACCACCCATCCACTGACAAATTTCACCCTAAAAGTCATCAAGTTCTGGTACCTAAGGTTTGAAAAATACATACTGTGCAGTAGCTATTATATATAGTGGACAAAGGTAGTATTGTCCTACTTCTAATTGTCTCAGTCCAGTCACTATTGATTAATACATTAAATGTACAATCCTAAAAGTGTTTCTGTATACAATATGTATGACGGCCTGCGTTAGTATCCTAACAGCTGATCATCCATTGTGTAGAAGACAAACACAGTACACAGATGATTACTGGCACAGCTGTATAGTAGCCGATACCCTGCGAGGCCAACAGCAATTACAGTATAATTAGCAGACCACCAATTACTGAATGACACTTTCCTTGAATTCCTTCCTTAACTTGTTTTCATTTACCAGATCAACATTTTTCAGAAAACTCATATATAATGAACATTCAATATTGATATTGTCATTTTAAGGAAATTTATATTTTATTTTTTATTTTTTTTTATATGCTAGTACTAATTACGTGACAAATAGTACTGTGTTCTATGTCTCTCTAAGTATTAACTGACTCAGTACAATAAAGCTTTAAACATAATGCCGGGTACCCGGTAATAGCTCATCAATTGCTGTTTCGTTGCTATCCTTCAACCAATCTAAATCTAATTACAAGTTCAAAAATTCACGTTCTCATGATCATTAAAAAATATACTTATTTAGTGACAAAATCAGACCTATCTGTACAATTTGTTCTTATTTTTATGAAATAACCCACGCCTTGTCCATTTGTCAATTACATCGCATAATTTATAGGATTTTTTTTATTCAATTGCAGCTTCATATTACCGGTAACAGTTCTGTACTGAAACTGTAACACTATCAAGTAAATATTTGCGAAATCAAAAATAATCAATATTCATACGTAAATAGGTTTAAGTAAATATACTTAACATAAATGTATATATATTTGAAGGCCAGTAAAACAATACACATTTTCACACCTACACTTTACCAGCCATAATGAATTTTTTTAAAAGCCTGATGAAAGTTCAAAGTATTCGGTATCCGACGTGAGCTTTTAATGCTGGATTATGTTATTGATTTTAAAACCTGACTTTCCTACTAAATAGTTATAATTAACAACTTAAATACATGTGATGGGTTAAATTGTAATTTGAAAATAAATTATGAAATATAAAAATATTTCTCTGTGGTAAATTTTTTATTTAAAGATATTGGAATTTCATGGCTTGCTAGGTTAACTGAACATTAAAACCACTCAACAAGGACTGAACTAATGTATAATTTAGGCCAATTACTTCCTGTTCCAATGTTTCAAGTACCTCATTATGTCGATGCCCTCAACTATAGTTTCTGGTCAGAATCTATTTATATAATGAATCCTGGGCTTCGTTATATATATTCAAGTGAAAGGCAAGGCTATTTCTTAACCAGTATCAAACTATCTACAACAATTGATTCAACTTTGAACAGCGAACTTAGACTGGTACTTGAATCTTTTGAGTTTTTTCATGGTTTCAATTATTAATGTAATTGATTTAATATCTTTTTTTTATATTCATTTTTTTTCATTTTTCATTTCAAATCAATTTTATTGTTCATGGTGGTATGAATCCCGGTAGGTTACATAAATATTTACCAGGAAACCCATCAGCATAAACCTCGAAAAACAAATTCAATAAGTATATCCATCATATTGTATAGCGGCTATTACTGACCTAAATATAAGTATTCTCTAATATTTGCGGAACTGAAGTGTCAGTATCCCAGTGCTTGTGAACGCTTTATGTCACCTAAATGTTTGCTTATCATGTCAGGCTCTCACGTTATAAATGTGAGGCACGAAAAGAAGTGTTCATGGCTATATAAATGCAATTTCTGTGGGTATAGTGTTGATATAGCAGAAATATTAAACAGAAATATTAAAATATTTTTATAAAAAAAAGTTTGCCATCAAAAGTGACACTTTTAAGGAAATTGCAATATTTTTGTTTAAATGATAGATATGTATATAGTTGAACTAAGATATGTTGACATTGTGGGACCATGGGAAAACATGAAGATCAGTGGGGCACTTAGTATTCTCTGAGTTAAAACACATAGTAACGAACTGTTGATAGACCAAAAATTCGGAAGAACCAGGACAAATAATTAAAAGGTCAGTGATTGAAATTCCAAACTTATGATCTGCAAAATCCATGCAATATCAGCTATATGTTGTCGGTGTGGTCAGTTACCTACCTGGAATCTGTATTCCGTAGACCGGTCTTCTTTAATCGTGAAAGTTTTCAGGTCGACAGGGTAGATGTAGCCGTACTGACACAGCAGGTTCGCTAGGTGTAAAGCCTCTTTCGCACCCATCTCCTCCGTCTCAGACTCGCGGAACCGTCTTCTGAGCCATTCTATGATGTCACTTCCTACAAGTAGACGAGGAATGACAAAATATTACTTGACCTGCAAACCCTAGGTGAACTTAACTTAAACTGTTATGTCATCCAAAATAATTTAAGATAGGATGAACAGACTACGGTAACATCTGTATTTCAACAGTGTGACCAGACAATTTTGAACACATCATAACACTAACCTATTAACCCATTCACCCCTAAATTTTTAAACTGGACTTGCCCAATCTTTGATATGGTAAGGTTTCAATGTGACTTAGGGGGTAAATGGGTAAGGAAAGCAATATCCAAACTATGTAGGCAGTACAAGGTCTATAGAGAAAAATAAAAGGTGCCGGAAGTAGACTTACAGACTTTCCCTTCATTTGTTGTTCTTATATTGTCCTTTCAAAGCACCTCATTATGATAACTGCCATATATAAAATTATTGTTTTTCTGCATGCTTTAGATATCTGTAGTAATAAATCATGATGTAATTAAGGATCCCTGCCCCACTGCAGATAAACCACTGGAGAGTTCCACTTTAGATTCTTCTGTATCAACAGTAGCTATAATGTTCTTCCTTCTTCACGGAAAAAATATAGTGATGGTCGCAAATTTAGAGAAGGGCAGCTATTAGAGAAAATATGGTAGAATAACGGTCACACTTTGCTATCAGCAATTTATTATCATTGTTAGTGCTATTTATCCCTCAATAAATGTACACAGCTTTCTGGGATGAGTTGTGATGAGATCGTCATATAAAGGTCAATGACTCTGTAAGCATGTTATACTGATCTGATTCCCCAGTAATCAGGTATGACAACCGTCAACGCTACAGGTCATTCCGTCAGCACCAGTCAATGCTACAGGTCATTCCCTCAGCACCATACCAATTAGCATCTCCGCGTACACATGCTGCAAAGTCCTGTATTCTCATTCTCTTAGGCTATACAGCATGATGTAAATAGCACTCAGGTGGTATTTATATTAATTACAACCCCATTTTCACAGTTACATCACATTTGCTTGGTACTACCAGTCTACAATTTAGCAAGAGGCCTGTTGGGCTTGTATGGCACCTGTTTTTCTTTTGTTATCTGAACTAGACAAGAAGTTCAAATGTTTCC
>JAUMHH010035002.1:0-10610 GCA_032359455.1 Chlamys rubida
CACAGGGGAGGCCGTCCTTAAATGACCTTAGCTGTTAATAGGACGTTAAACAAAATCAAACAAACAAACAAACAAACTTTCAATCCCATCACTTCATATCCTCGATACACCAGGGGCTACGCTCTCGTAGCTCTCTGCACCCTGGTATATTTGTATTGGATTAGTCGGAGGTAAAAAAACCTCCTGAGCAATCGCCGGGATACTATCTGTCCCTACTTCAGAGACAGTCAGTTTTACTGCACGCTACCGCTAACGATTCTTTTGATGTACATGTACATTACATTAACAAACTAGTCTTCTTGTGTCATTCACAAGGAGGTGCACACCGACCCCTCAATTTTGTCATGACATATTCAAGGGGTGCAGAGAACGTTAGTGAACTTAGCACCTGGAGTATCAAGATACTAGACTATATCCCTTCTATTCACTTCCTATCTTTTCTCATCCTCGATATCCAGGCGATACGCTCACTTTCGCTCTCTACACCCCTGGAATATGTCATACCAAAATCGAAGGCTCAATGTGCTGCACCTTGTGGATGAGACGAGAAGACTAGTTTGGTCCTTAAGAACCTCGCTGTCGCGTTACGGTAAACATTGACAGGCTTTGAAGTCGGGCATCGCTTGTAATCTTCAAAGGACAAGTATCAGCCTAGTGATTGGTCAGGTTTTTTTACCTGACACCAATCAAATAGCTGGCCTCGTGCCTTCAATTTTGCTATGACATATTCCATGAGTGTAGAGAGCGAAAGTGAGCGTAACCTCTGAATATCGAGGAGGATCTTTTATTCGTCTGATGGATAACTGAATTACTCGGTGGTAACGCTGACGTAAAACCAACAAACATCTATATAAGGTCAGTGCACAACCGACAGTACACATCACTCAGCGAACAGTCACTAGGAAACATCCATTGCATGTCCTGGATCAAAAACAGCTTGAATGAAAGGAAGGAATAGACCGATGAGTCTAAAGACTCCAGGTATAATTAAGCACATGTACTAGCCTCGTCTGTCAATACACCCATACTATACATTTACCGACGAGGCTAGTACATGTGGTATGAGGCAGTGCAGATAGTATAGGGTAATACGATGGATATTTCTTCGTAATGGTTTGATGGGTGATGTCGACTGGGGTGGTGTACTGACCTCGTCCAGGTCGAGACACTTCATTTAGGCGGGGGTTCATTCGTACATGAAGCTACCTCACCTTAATATAGCTTTGGATATACATGTAGAGCTACTGGACAGGAGTGCTACCATTGACTAGCTAGGTAGCTGAGTTCGTTAGAACACCAATATGATCGAGTGGTCGGACGTCCAGGGTTCGAATCCTGCTCTGACCTAATTGATGTTTACACTCAGAACACCGTTGTAGATTATTAATTGTATATTTCATTTTAATTAATATTCCATATAGGTTCATCAAGGTATGACTTTCTTTTCAGGAATGATTTATCAAAGCTGCAATGTAGTCATGCCGGGGAAAGTATACAGTGTATGGTGACTTGCATCCTTGATACTCCAGGGGTTACGCTCACTTTCGCTGTCTGTACCAATGGAATATGTCATAGCAAATTGAAGGCACGCGACTAGCTATTTGATTGGTCTCAGGGGGGGGAAAGCCTGACCAATCGCTAGGCTGATACCTGCCCCGAAAGTGAGCGTAACGCCTGGAGTATCGAGGACGGATACAGGTTTCGGCAGTGGTACCGGGATCCTTAAAACACACCTGTTTACGTCTGTATTTTAGAGTCTTTAGCGGAATAGTAATTATCATGTCACCGTATATACAAACGATGATGAATGACTTTCATGCTAAATGTGTATAATGTGCATTTATTTGTCATATATGTTTTTATAATTGCTTCTGAAACCCTAGAACTATCATACTGCATGTAATGTGCCTTGGGAGTTATTTTGTAAATTGAATAGGATGTTATATACATGTTGCATATTATTATCATAAAATTTCCGACAATGTGCTTCCTGTTTGTATGTTATGCTTCTCTGGGGTGTAGCATCATGCGTCTGCTCCATTTTTAACAAAGTAAGTCTATTGACAACGAGTTATTTATATAAATGTTTTTTGATAGACAGAATTGAAATACAAAATCTTTTTATCTTCTATAAATTTTACTCGATGAGTGGTATACAAAATAATTCCATATTGTTTAAGTAAAGAATACAGACGTTTTTTCTGAAGTTCTTCATCCATTTTGCAAAGGCCCTATAACCACGAATGATAATTTGTGAACCGCTTTGAGACGACCTACGAACTAGGTTGTGATAAAGCGGTATATAAGAACCTCGAATTATCGTTAATATCATTATAATTCAAACTTTTAACGTAGTGTTATCAACTTGTGTCTTCATGTTTTCCTTTCACATATTATAAATTAAATATAACTCATTGCAACATTTACCAAATTCGAATGATGTTTATTGATATCCTTTGAATGGATGTACACTGTTACCTGTACAAACTACACTAACAATGTCTAATGTTTGTTACCTCAGTTGGCTACCACACCTATACATATTCGGATAGAGAACGTCAACGACAACTCGCCGGAGTTACTGAACTCAGAATTCACAGTGAACACGGAACGTGTTCAGGGCACCATAGTCACGGTCATACAGGTACACACTGACTATTGACATGTTAGGACGATGTATTGTATCATAAAAAATCATCTCGTATATAAACAGTCCGGAAAATAGGGATATGGTACAAAATGTACCAAACTTGTTTTGTTTAACTTTATGCAACTCGCATTACGCCAATTAAGTAATTAGTGACTAATTATCTAACTACATATAGTCTGGCATTATATCAGGTTTTGTTTCAATTGCATTGTATATGCAATGGACAAGAAAACCCTCGCTGAGAGAGCTTCCTTCACTTTAAATTATTAATGGGATGGAAGATGTTCACGCCTGCATATAACTGGAATTTAAGTTGTATCCAATTATCTGTTATGTCCGTTAAGTAGGAAGTGCAATGTTGCATTAAGATATATACTCGGATATCACATTTCAACATATCTGGTTTCACCTGGGGGGTTGCATTTCCGATGTTAGCAAATGGAAGTGCCCAAAACAGATAATATGTTGAATTATTTATACATCTTATAAACACGGGAGTGCAGGAATGCCAGGCTTTTTTGAATGAAGTCCGGAATATGTAGCAATTAAAAGTATGAATAACATTTCTTCCTTTCACGTGCCAACATTGAACAATGTGAACACAATCAATAATTCGTAAATATTTCTGGTCTGATATTTCATTTATATCTTTAGAAGTATTTTCAATGAAATGCAATCTGCTTGGGGTACTGATAAATTCCTTTAACTGATGGTATCATGATTTTAAATCTTATGTTTTTAACAGTTAGTGTTGATATCATGATATCAACATGTCACTTTCGCATTGCAATTACCACGTATGAAAACGACATTGTCATACACAAATAAGTCTGGTCAGTATAAAGCACCGTGGAGTAACTGATGTGATTATTGTGGTGTCTACTACCTAGGGTCAGGACAAAGATCCGAACACACATCTCCAGTATCAGCTACGGACGCATACGTCGTGAGTATATATGATTTCTTTTAAAGCATACTAATGTCTTAATCGCGAGGAATCCGTTTCATAAACCAACGTAAATTTTAAACGTTTTTAAAAACAACTTTTGACAAAGACCCGGATGACACTTAACGGTACATGCCGTAAAGTGTTCCGAAGTCGTAAACGAGGGAATATCGTGTGACTACAGATATACTCGGTAGTTTAACTGTATCCGCATGAAAGTTAGGCCCAATTATCAAACGTTGATATTAAAGAATATGTTCAGTGAAATATAATTAATTCTTTTCGGGCCACATCTGCACGTGCGTGCTTGATGCATGATATATTGATAGTATAAACCAGCATTGTGTGTGAAGCTATACGGCTCAGATTAATATTGTGCTTTAAAAGTGGTTGTATTTATTGAACGGTGTGAAAATGATAGGTGTGTTTAATATAGGCACACTACCTTATGTAGCTCATTTTGATCTGGTGTCTCCTTCGTTTAAGATGCTGTCGATGTATTGTCACGTGATTGATCATCAATCCTATATTATAAATTTAAATGCTTCTATTTCATTTTTAATTAAGACTATTCGCCATCAACTCAGTTGGAGATATCAGTATAACCGCAGCACCAAGAGAGCTAAAAGAGGAAAGTTATCTTCTAGTAGTCAATGTTGCTGATGATGGTGTTCCTCAGAGGTCAACAGTTGCCCTAGTAACGATCAGGTTCCCACGTCATCTGCTTATGTCCCATGGCTTGTTTGCGATGGAAGGGACCGATTTGCTGGCTGTTATATTAGGCGCCGTTGCGGCTGTCCTCTTCGTAATTGTCGTGATCTTATTTGTCTATATCATCCGTTGGTGAGTTTATGTACTAATATCTCTTAATATTCCGTTTCGGTTTCATAATCAATAAAATCTTTAGGAAATACATATTACATAATATAAAACAGACTTGATTAACCCTTCTTACCTTCTATGTTTGCAAGCACAGTATAATTTTGGTATAAAGTAAAAAATAAAAAAAGTGCACGACCGGCATCAGGAAAAAAACCAAAATTATATGGTGGTTAAACTAACATATTATTTATGATCAATTGTGGTTACATTATATCATATTCAGAGTGTCCCATTACATGTCGATAACAATGAAATTTGCGTGTTATTTTATCAAATAGGAAACTGTCCTACACGAATGAAAAACTTACGAAAGTGAGACAACAAAACGGATTGGATCCCAAAGGACTGATGTACAAGTCTGGCAAACCTTCAACAGACTCCGTTTCTGTCGATATAAAACAAAATATCAATGGTGACATTAAAAAGATACCGAACACAGCTATACCAACAAATATTCGAGAAAATCCGTTATCAGAAGACAAGATGCATTACGGGTTTTCAAATAAAACTAAAGAAGGAAGTGACGAGATTCATATAAACTCAGCTGTTATTCCTTACGGAAATTCATTCAACAATTACGAAGAACGACGGGCCTATCAGAATGACGTTTTAAAGACTTTCCACGTGCCCGAGGGCAGTAGTAGTGGGGAGAGTAGTGACAGTACTGGTGATAGTAACAGAGGTCTGATGAAGGTACATCTCCCTAAGACCACATCCCTGTGTCAGAGCAATAACCTTGCCTGGGTCGACAACGACCGGACCAACTCATACGACTGGGAGGTACGCATTAAGTTAACATTTCCCATTTTTAAACTTTTTTTAAGTATTTCAATTAAAAAAAAATGTTCTCAAAAATGAAACAATTTCTTTGCTTACGGATAATAACGGATAATAGATAGTAACTAAAAACCGTGAAAATTATTGTATTGACTTAAAAATAACTTACAAGATTGCTAAGTGTTTACGCAAAATTGCATTACATTAAACTAAGAGAATAAACGTTCTTATTTACATATTTTGTATATTGAATTGAATGTCATTTTCCTGAAACAGTTATCTAGTAATACAACTGGTATGGTGCGAGGGGGAGGATTGCAAACCTTTCTTTATAGTATAATGATAATTGTTCACGTTATTTTATAAGAGAAGCCATTTTTCCACTTTATTATGTAAGTCTATATTATTTTTGCAGATTATGTATATCTGTTAGCATGTAAGTTTTGAAAATTTCAAATCTGCGTCGTCTCAACTTTACTTGCAAACAAAAAACAAAAAACGTGTTTACTGACAGAAAATGATATGCAGTACTCCACTTGTATATATGAGTATCATATGATCAGTCTTTTTAATGGATTTATAATCTTTTCTTTTTTTTTACTGTTTGTTTCAGGAAAATCTACCACAGGAAATGAGGAAATCCAAAGGAAAACCTAAAATAACAGTATATTTCTGATATTATACTGAATGATGTGTGGACAATCTATGTGTGAAATATAAACATCTTGAATTATAGCGAAGTAAGTAAATCATTTTCACCAACAATGAACCACAATGCTGAAACAAACATATATATAAAGGTCGAGATTTAACAATTTTAAGCATATCATAAAGCCTCTTTACTTCCAGAAAAACTAAAATGTACATGCAATAACTATAGATATTAACCTTGCCATTTCAGGTTTGTTGTATTGTTTTTTAAAAAAAAGTAGGAAATAAAACCCATCGTTCGGAAATCCTCAGTGTGACCTTAAATAATGATTTTACAGGAATAAATAAAATACTATTGTTTCTTTAATAGACTATGGACTTTTCCCAAAGAAGGCCAACTATTCTGCAAAAACTAAAAGAGTGGTTGAAACGAAAAATGTTCACAATGAAGAGACACAGTTAGGTTCAGTGGAAAGCATTTCTAACAAAACAAAAGCAAAACAAGAACTGGTTGAAAAAGATGTACAGCCAAAGCAGCCATGAAGACAAAGAATGTCGATCAGACGAGAAATCAATATCCGAGAGACACACAATATGAAATATCACCCAAACTTGTTGAAAATGAGGATAAAACTTTAAAATATACTTCCCAAATCTCCTCGGACTAAGGATTCTAAGGATGAAAATGACAAACCTCTCCCAGTCCCAAAGCAAATATGGGCAAGACGTGATGACGGGAAGGAGGAGTCGAAAAATTAACAGATTGCTTTTAACCGAGGGAAGAAATCCCCCACCCACTACCCACTCCCACTCCCCCATCCCCCATCCCCATGGCGTACCCCTGGAGGATAGATCTTCCATAAAATGTTCAGGATGTGAATTAAAATGTACGTTTGTAAGCATGTAACATGTAGCAGTTTATTTGACAAATTAGTTAATATTAAGTACTCTTTTCCATGCTTTATAGAATAATATTTGTTTAATAGGTCTGTTTTCAAGTGTTTTGTTTTTAAATTTCTTCGGTAAATATTTGTTGCCTTTACTGTAATTTTCCTTGTTGGACTTTCAGGACTAAAATGGTGCAAACATACATGCTAGTAGTCAGATCAAAAACGGATACTCTGAAGTCAAGCAGATTGGAGCATGGAAACCTACGTCCCCAAAGAATATCGTTTCAAAGAATATAGTTTCAAATTATGTATATGATTTTTTACCAATTATTAAAACAAAAATTTGATACAAAGCGATTTTTGATTTGTTAACACTAGTTCGTTAAAACCGTGTTTCTGTAAGTTTTGAAATGATTCAAATGTTTTGAATTTTTAGAAAAGGGAAGGTACTTGATTTTAAATCCAAGGCAGTAGGTATTCATCAAATAATGGAAAAAATAACACATCGATATGTTTGTGATCGACTACCAGTAATGACTGCATCTGGTACAATGATGAAAATGGATCGAACAATCAAACAATATCAGTAGATCATGTTGGAGTATTTCACAGGTACGAAATAGTCTGGCAAACAAATCACGTTTGAAGAGAAAGTCGAGAGAAGTGTCTGTTGTTTGGAGATTGTTTGTGATAAAAATAATTAATTAAAACAATCTTAATAGTTCTTTCTCATTTAAAGGAGATTGTATCAATGTGTTGGTTCAAACGATGTTGGTCATATCATAAGGATCCCCGTTACGCTGACAGGAAATGTAACTATGCAAGTCGCTTCTAGGAAAAAGACCTTTATTAATTGTTAAATACGACAGCTGCCAAGAAAACGTTCCTATGAATGCGCCTGGCAATTAAAATGTCATAATGAAACACGGTTTTACATATCTGATATACTTTGTTTCTGCGTTCCCGCACAACGTTTTGCTACACTTAATTATTCCATGGAAGCAACCATTTGTAACATAAACATACCACAGCAATTGTTAAAGAGAGACCAGCTGTATTCACCACCGGCGGCGTTATTATCAATGTATCATTTTAAAGTGTCTGTTCAATTTCCAAACCCGTAATTAATGTAATAAACCCCATAGTGTAGAATAATGCCTGCTCTGAAATCGACGATGACCGATCCTGTCGACCGTTCCTCTTCACTGACGGGTTTACCGTTACCAATTTACATTGCAGCAGTCTGATCGATAAAAATAAAACTTAGAAGCAATCCTCCTGGGTTTATGGGACTATCGCCCCTTTGGTATGGTTTATCCGTCACACCCTAGGGTATGGATGATTGCAAACACAAGGAATCAATACTAAAACGTCACAGGAGTATTCATATACAACGTCATATTCAGCACTTGATGGACGAGGTCATGTCCTTATCAGAATAACAGGTAACAAATGCTGAAAACTATTTTTTAAACAGAGTATTGGACTGCTGGGAGAATAATCCTCCCCTACCTTAAGGAAGCAACAGAGAAATCTCCAAATTTAATTTACTGGTACTAACATCCTCGACTCAAGTGTCCCTAGCCCTATCAGCTAAACGGCACTTTATATGAAATAATATAATATAAACATTAATATTAATATTAATATAAAAGACATGACACAAAGAGTGTCTTGATAATTCCCTAGTAACTTTGCCTCTTTAGAGGTTCATAAGGGGATGTGTTTTTCACTTTAACAAAACAACAGGTGTCCACGACTCAAGTGTGCCTAGCCCGATGAAATAACCAGACTATATCACTTTTAAAAATATTGATGAAAAAGGCTTAACAAATCCCTCACAAAACCTTATATGTTGTAAAATATCAAATTAAAATGACTTTAGTTATTTTATGTTCAGGTTAAAGGGTCCCAGCAAGTTAAGATGTAATATCCCCTTTGGGTCCATTGTGAAATGATGAAAAAATTCAATCATCCCCTACCTTCAGGGTGTAGAGAAAAATCTCCTGATTTGCTTTTAATCCTTATTATATATTTATTCAGTTTAAACAGTATTTAGTATCATATAATACTTTTTATATATATACTAAAACGTATTTTGTTCTTATTGTCCGGTAGACACAACATTTCTGTGTATATATATATATATACATATAAATAAAAGAACGCTTAATGATGTTGACAGTGTGGACAAAATAAAATCTAGTTTTTTTTTCAGCAGCCAGCTCTTTTTTCAAGACATACAAGAGAAAAAGACTAACTATCCATAACCAAAAAACTATACATTTAAATGTTGAAAAAGAACAACGAGTTGTTTTCGCAAAGGTATGTTAGTATTTTTGCAATGGATGAATCCCGGGAATTCCAATGAAAGAGTAAACGAATCGTCAAAAAAACTCGTTAAACTAAAACACTATTGTCCACGGTATATATACTTGTAAGAAAGTCAACATTTTAAAACTGGATATGAGGTAGTACTAAAGAATGGTTTAAAATGTTGAGATAACTATGACTGTGGTAAGAATAGGTGGTCAGTGGTGAAGTAATTAGTCGAACAAAGTGACGAAATGATAAGTAGATAAAGATACAACCTCGTCCCTTGGGTCAGTCTCCACAGCATAGAGTCACGTGTTTTAGAAAACACGTGACTCTTTGACTCTTTGTTATATATATATATATTTAAATATATAACTGATGCTTTCTTATTTATAAAAAATGAAACGACAGCATATATGTTTTGAAATAAAATGATCAACAACATAAATAAAGATAAACTCAATCATAACATTTTGCAAATGAGCTTGAACAATAGATTGAAAAATTGAGGAAATATTGTCCTAAAGCTTATAAACCTGGGCCCTGTTGTTCAAATGGTGATAAGCTTAATCAGGTTTAAGCCTAAGATATATGTTTTTGTTTATTTCTAAAACACAGTCATTTATTGAGTTAATACTAAGATAGAAAATATTTAAGTCCAGTAAATGTACATGCAAAACTACGAGTTTTTACCTGGTATATTGACCACATTATTAAAGGTTGAAAAAAATTGTTAAACAGTGATAAGGCTGACCATCTTTCAAACAACTGGGTCCTATCTATTATGAATAAGGCCAACTGTTATTCATCGCATCATTCTGCGTGTCAGGATGTACCTACTTGTACAGGGTCGGATAAAAAAAACAGTATCAGAGTACATGGAAATCATCACATTCAATGAAAATTGCTGTTCAAATGGTGATGAGCTTAATCAGACTTTAGGTAAAAAAAGAATTATCTTCATAGCACAACCATCAACTGATTAAAAACTTACAGATAACAAATATTGAAGTACAGTTAATTTACATGCAAAGCTATGGGTTTTTATCTGTTTTGTAAACTAAATTATTGAGGTTTGAAAAATGCAATTTTACAGTTATTAAGCTAATCATCTTTCGAACAACTGGGTCCTTTTTACTCAGAATCAGGAAGACTGTCATTCATCGCATCATTCTGCATATCAGGATGCACCTACTATGTACAGGGTCAGATGACAATATCAAGTTACATGATAATCGTGTTATTCGTGTTAGGGACTTCAGTTGATGCACATCGTTCACATCACTTTTATGTTAAAATGTGTGGCCGAAGGAATTTAGCGATTCTGTTCCTTTTGGTTTTATTTCATATGAACCTTTATGGAGATACTCAGCTCATAGGAGAAGAAAAGAAGTATGTTTTTCTTGAACAAGCTGTGTTGGAGCGAGTGAGGTCTACATTGCTAGAAATAACAAAGGCTCTTGAAGAAAGAATTGGACGTCTGGAAGACAACAAGCAA